>APFE030845926.1:0-29841 GCA_000404065.3 Pinus taeda
ATGTGAATTCTGATGGCATGCAAGAAAATATGAGTGATTTTGAATAATTGTTTAAGACAGTTTATCTAACTGATGTATGCATCGTCTCTTGAAATAAAATTGTTGATTTCCATATGGTGTTAAATGAGAAGTTATGAGTCACTTTTATGTTGTTAGATCATTTTACTAGCATTTTTTTAAATTTGAAGATTGACCCTAAAAAAAAATCATCGTTCCAGTATAATCACTTTTTCGTTTTCAAGCTATATTTTGCACAAAAATTTTGTTTTCACTGCCATTTTTAAAACATGTTCAAAATTGTCCCTAAAAAAAAAACCACCATTCCAGTATACACACTTTTCGTTTTTAACACTATTTTGATGTTTTTTTGGCGTTTTTTGGCCAAAGTTCCCGTTTTGAGTTTATAGTTCCCGTTTCAAAGTTTGCATTGTTAAACTATGAAAATACTCATTTGACCCGATTCACCTGGTATATTCCATTACAATCACTTGATTTTCTGCTTTGCAATGTTAAATTCGTTTACAATCGTCCATTTTCTGGTTTGGGAGGTGGTTTGGGACATTGTATTTTGTCCCAATAAATAAAAAATAAATAAAGTGGACGTATGGTAAATAAATAACGCTTCTTTTTATACTTCAAAGGTATGGTAAATAAATAAAAATATAAATAAATTAGAGGTATGGTAAATAAATAAAAACTCTTTTTATATTTAGTCCATAACCTTATTTCTATTTAAGAAGGTTAAAAAAAAATGATTTATTTAAGTGAATCCTATGGGCCAAATACCATATTTATAAAAGAGGTATGGTAAATCAATAAAAATAAAAATAAATGAGAGGCATGGTAAATAAATAAAACTTTCTTTTTATATTTACTCGATAAGTCACCTTATATTTACGAACACTCAAAAAATGTGTTATATTTAGGTGAAGCCTATGGGCTAAATACTATGGGCCAAATGCCATGGGCCAGATGCCATGGGCCAAATTATTATTAACACCATTCAAAAAAACATTATTAACCCTAATATTAGTATTAATAAAAATAAATATGGCACATGGTATTGACCCATGGCATTCATGTGGAATGTAATCTATTTAAAAGGGGGAATTAAACCTACATAGATCCATCTTTACTCTGGATCTACTAAGCTCAGAGAGGGATCAAAATATCGTGATATGCAAAATAGTATAGAGTTAAAAAATATTTGATCCCTCTGGGGCCTTGGTAGCATCAAGGGTGAAAATGGATCTTGTAATTTAATGTCACTTAAGCATTTTAAACTTTGTTAAAATAAAAAATAAAATAACAATCAATTATTAATTTTATTATTTTTTATAAATTACTAATAATAGTTTTTAAGCTCCAGGTTTATGATAACCCATGGTATTGACCCATGGTAATACCATAGTATTCATGTGAGCATAGAATATTTAAAGGGGAAATTCTATCATCTTAGACCCATCTTAATTCTGGATCTACCAAGTGCTCAAAGGGATAAATAGATTTCATCCCTCTAAGAGTGGAAGATGTGGAGTTAAGATGGATATAGATTGGTTTTTATGATAATGAAGATATTAAATAAACTTAGGAAATTATATTGTAAAGAACATCTTAAGGTAAATGGTTAAAGCTACATTTAGTCACTTCACAAAATTAGGTAAAAAATACCAATATCTCCATTAATATTGGTTTTTCTAATTTAACAAAAAAAAAATGAAAACAGTGAAATCTTATCACTCTTTCCGCATCACTCTCACAGAAGAGAGATAGTCATTGCCCAGATTTCCCACCATTTTTCAAATGTTCTCAATATGATATCTTCATGAAAAAGTTAAGGTATTGATGTTGGATTAGTTGTTTGAAAAATATGTTGGTTTGTACAACCTCCCCTCCTCTCTGTTATTCTTAGTTTGTTGTAATGATCTATAGGGGTTGGGCCACTGCATCATATTGTCCTAAAAGTTGGAGGTTGTGCACCAAAAAGGAAATTAATTCACATGTTACAACCCTGTTAAAAAATGCAAGACATATGAAGGTAGTGAATTATGCTAATAAACAATTTAGATTGGGAGAGACGTAATTAAATTTTATTATTTAATTGAAGATTTCCAATTAAATAATAATAAATCTACATTTATATATTTATATTTTGATTGGAAGGTTTCTGACAATGGTCACTTCTTTCCATTAGATCCCCTTCAGGCCTTTGGGATACCTACTACTTTCTTATATTAGATAGTTCGGGCTTGCTACTTGTTGGCGTGTTGGGGTAAAAAAAACTTTATGTGTTATTTTTTTTATCTCACAATTGGGGTCAATGGAATAAGAAATAAATTTGATAGCTTGACATAAGTGTTAGAGAAAAGATTAATCTCTCCTACCTTGATAGAACTGGTGGTCAAGATCAACACCTACAAGAACTTTGTTGTGGAATATTATTAAAACTAATAGAAGGATATGGAAGAGTGTACAGTAAGAACCTTGACAAACACGGTCATTGAAACTTCCAACATTGTTTGTAGGAAGAGAAAATTATGTTTCTTTTTTCCAAACATGTATGTTAGTATATTACAGTTTAATGAATATGTTTTCCTATTATCATATATGGTTTCATACTCTAACAAAACATTCGCCAAGAGTTCACAATGTTTTATTAGTCAGTGAAATATTTTCCAAGATCTTACAAGATTTTATAATTCAGTGAAAGATACACCATGACTTTACAAGATAATATAATCTAGTGAGAGATTTGCCGAAAAAGTTATATATACATATTATATGATTGATAAAATCACCTCCCATTTTTCCTATGTATCATGGGTATTCGCCCATTTATTATACATATAAATTTAGGGTGGTTCTTAAAATTTTCCCTTAGATGTATCTTATCAAAGCTATTAGGATTGGCAAGGCTAGAATGAAAATATTGTCACACCTGGCAAAACCCATGCCATGGTAGAAAAGAAACACATGAAATCCCATGCATGCCAAATCTAGCAAGGAAAATACACATGCAAGTTGATACCTACAATGAAGCCTATTGTAGCTGCTTGATCTTGCCTTTCCGTGCTTGATCTTTTCTTCCTCTTGCCTTCTTTGCCTTTCATGCTCTAATGCCAAAATGATCCAAGAAAACTCTAAGTGTCCAAGAGTATGAGAGAGAGAGAATAATGAGAGAGCTCCAAAGATAAACTAACGAAAGAATACCAACTGATCCTTAGAAGACTTTTTATCAATGAGGACTCTATTTTCTTCATTTTCCATTATTTCCTTCAATTTTCTTCCTCACATGCAACCTATGACCTTTCACCTTCCTTTTCTCCTTATTTCCATTATTTTCATAAATAATTGTGCCAAAAATGTCATTGTCCCTTTACAAAGACAGCCATTTCCTTTTCCAATTCCCTTTAGCCATAAACAACCAAATAAACACCCACTAGGATGCCTTACCCACCATTCAGCTTGGAATACATGTCCCATCATCTATGGTATTTATATTTTTTACGAGTTTTTTAACCAGTGTTTTTACAGCTCGAGGTTCCTGTTTGTACTTCATCCATTTCCACCAAATTTTGGCACACATGATTTGGGTAACCTTTTCTAGATCGCAAATTCCCAACCCACCAAAAGCTTTCGGAAGGCATATGGTGTCCCATTTAATAAGTTTCCAGTTATGCTTGAGCTTTTCTCCTCCCCATAAGAAGGATCTATGAATTCTTTTAATTTCTTTGAGGAACCATTTAGGAGCAGCTAGAATGCAGAAGAGATAGAGAGACATGGCTTGAAGAACCCATTTGAGGAGAATGAGCCTCCTGGGCAAGTTCAGAACTCCGTGTGTCTAGCAAATATGTTTGGAGGCAAGCTTGTATAGAAGGTCCCACAAGGAGGAGTGCTTGATTGCAAAGGAAGTGAGGGGGAAACCAAGATATTTGGCCGGGAGGGAGGCAATGGAGAAACTGAGGATGTGTTGGATGTTTCTTTATGCAATAGGAGGGGTGTTGAAGAAGAATATTTGGTATTTATTAAGGTTAATTTTTGTACCATAGGCCTTAGAGAAATGTGTGAGGATGGAATTTGGATCTCTTGCTTCTTGCACAGAGGGATGGTTCATGAGAAGCATGTCATCAATGAATTATTTTTTGAATATGAGCGAATTCATTGTGAAATGTGAGGCCTCAGAGGGAGCTAGCAACCTTCGTCGCATAAATGGTGCGACCTAGACCTTCAGCCTTGAGGATGAAGAGAAATGAGGAGAGGGGATTACCTTGTTTGATGCCTCTAGAGGGGAGGAAGGTGTTGGAGGGGGTGTGATTAACAAGAATGGAGAAGGATGAGGTTAAGAGAGACATTAACCATTAGGTCCATTTAGTGCAGAAACCAAAGGCCATGAGGGTGCTTTCAATGTAATTCTAGTTTAATTTGTCTAACACTTTGGACATGTTCAACTTTAGTAACATATCCAATTTTTTAAGAGACTTGAGAGAGTGAATGATCTCATGGGCTAAACTGGTGTTGTCCAGGATTTGTCTTCCTTCAACATCATCGGATTTCTCAAGGGAGATGAGGAGGGGGAGGAGAAGTTTGAGCCCGTTTGTGATTATTTTGGGTTTTATATATAACATTGTGTAAGGCTATGGGTTTGTGTTTATTATTTGTGCCAACATTTTCCTCCTTAGGATAAGGGTGAGGAAACGCGGTTAAGGGCTTGGAGAATGGAATTGTTGGTTCTAGACTCTTCCACTATGTCATGGATCTCATTACCAAGAAAGTGCCAATATATTTTCGAAAAGGACATTTTAAAGCCATCCATTTCGGGGACCTTATTATACTCCATTTGGAAAAGGGCATCATGGACCTCAGATTTCGAGATTGGGCTCATAAGGGTTTCATTGTGATCGTTAGTTATAATCTTTGGGATGTTGGTTGTAATTTTAGAAATGGCTCCCTTTCGTTGGATGAGAGTCTCCTGGAGCACACTGGAAAATTGGTTAACCAACTCCTACTCAATCTCCTCCTGAGTTTCCACCATGGTTCCCCATTCTTTTCTGAGCAAGGAGATCTTGTTGCTAGCTTTTTGTTGGATGATATATTTGTGGAAAAAGGAGGTGTTTTGTTCTCCTTCTTTGATCCATAGGACTCTAGATTTTTGCTTCCAGTTACTCTCTTCCTGGTTGTATCATTCCTCAAGTTGCTAGGAGAGGAGAGCCTCTTGTGCATTAGCGGTTTCAAATCTACCACGAAGGATTATCTCCTACTATAGAAGTGTCATTTCTTTCTTGACACCTTATTTTTCTTGAAATATGTGCCAAAATTCCTCTTTGTTCCACTTACTCATTCAAAGCTTGATTTTCTTGAATTTCTGTTACTACACAAAAATTTTGGAGCCTTGGAAGTGGCTCATACATTTCCACCAGCCTTCAATTTTGGGGATAAGGTTAGGGTTAGAGAGTTATAATTATTCAAACTTGAATGCTTTCTTCATAGGATTGATGCAGGTTCTCTAGGAGAGGGTTGTTGGCCAGTGATCCTAGCTAGTAGAAGGGAGGATGATAGCATAGAGATTATGACCAGTGACCATGAGGTCTTCAAAGGCCATGAACATATAAAGATGAGTGGAAATTTGGGTAGGCCCTCCTCGCTTGTTGTTCTAGGTGTATAAATCATTGGTAGTTTTAACATCAACAAGGTTGGAGTCCTTAATGAAGGAAACAAAGAGGTCATATTATGTGCCAAGTTGTCTTCACCCTCCTTTATTATCCTATAGAGAGGTGATGACGTTCAAGCCTCCCCCAAGGATAAAGTTGTTGGGGGCAAGATAGGTTTTAAGGGTGGATAGGTATTCCAGTATCTGATGTTTTTTAGAAGGTGCTTGAGATCCATAAGCATTAGAGCTTGTGCTTCGAAGGTTGGTTGCTAGGAGGTAGAAAGATAAGGTAAGAACAACAGGTTGAGAAGAGAGGGGTTGCATACCTATAATGGCGAGGTTCTAAATGATGTGAAGTCCACCTAAAGCTCCCTCCACATCCACTACAAGGATTTTTGCTTGCTTCCAAATCTTGGAGAGTATGGCAACAAACTTTGTGTTGGAACACTTTGTTTCTTAAATGAGAAGGATTGTAGGAAGGTCCTGCTGGATCTTCCTATGAAGAAGACGGTACTTTGAGGGGTTTTTCATGCCCCTTATATTCCCAGGGATGATCTTCATGAGGAAAGTTCTAATTGAGAGAAGTAGATTTCCAAGATTTACTTGTATTGAGCATATTCCACCAATTTACACCCTATAGCATCTAGTATTTGTAGCGTGGATTTTCTCCTACGCTTCTTGAAGTCTTTTATGCTCTTCTTGTTGTCCTTGTTGGTGACAGTTTGCACTTTGAGTTGCAGTTTTGCCTTTACTTTCTAGAGGGCCTTTGCAAGGAGGTGTATCTAGTTGTCAGGAATTGAGTTGGATACATTTCTTCTACAGGCGTGTTCGATAGTCGTCAAGTCAAGGCCTCCTAGATATGTGAAATCCTCTTCTTCTTTCATAGGGGAGTCCTCATCATGAGGTTGTGGTTCTTTTGGATCTACACTCTCCATGGGCTCCGATCTTTTTCCTTGTCTTGGGCCTCTTGTTGAGCTTTCTCTTTGTTGGGTTCCTTTGTTGCATGAGTAGCGGTGATATCAGTGTTGTATTCTTTGAGGTTCTCGAGAGCCTTGAAGTTGTTGCTAGAAGTGGGCTTCTTGGTTTGAGTTGCTTGTCATTTCTTCTTTGTGTGATGTGCTTGTTTTCAACCTTGGTGAATCCCTCTCTGTCAGTAGGATTGGAAGTTTTGGATTCAATCTTGGAGTCATTGAGGGGGCAATCTCTGAAGGGGTGGCCATGCTTGAGCCATTTTCTACATTTCAATGGCACATGTTCATAGTCTAACATTTGAAACTAGTCCTTGCCTTCGAAGTCTATAGTGATAGCTTCTGGTAGGGAGCTTAATATGTCCATGTAGACACACATTCAGGTGTAAGCAACATAAATCCATGGTGGGTTTTTCAAAGAGGCAAACAAATTTTCCCATTCTATTTCCAGTGTCGCGGAGGGTGTCAAGGTGCCAATATTCGTAGAGCAAGGAATATAGGCAAACCTAAACCAAAGCCGCTGAGAAGTACTCCTTTTCTGGATGAAACAACGAGTCCATTGCTGCATGTAAAGCCCAATGGAATTGAGAAAGTAAGAGCAGCCTTCCAGAACCGACTTGAGGTCATCCTAGTGAGTAAAGATAACAATAAAGAAACCCCTGGAGCCTAGCTTGACGCCATAGTGTGTTTTTGGCTTCCATTTGAGCGCGATCCATTAGAGGAGTGCCTTTTCCATGGGCTAGGCCCGATTAATTTTCAAATCAACAAGTGATCTTGCATAAACTGTAAGTTATTGTTCAGTTTGGCCAGGGAATATGCAACCTAGGGATCTTGTCTAACTTAGCTTTGTAGGTGCTCGTGGTCATATTTCCTTGTTCAAGGTTGTCAAGCGACTCCATCATAACTTCATAAGAAGATTTGTCATTACTCTATTCGACGTCGGCGATATTCAAAGAGGGTTTTGGGGCATTCAAAACATGAGAAGCAACGACTGTTTCGAAACTTCATAGGGTGGAGGAGCGAGGGTGTAAGGACTTGCGATCCTTGGCATGCCCACCGGCAAGATGTGCGAAATCGACTTGGTGGACGAGCGACTTGAACGAAGGAAAATATACGAAGTAAGGAGCTCATACTTGAAGTGCGATGAAGGCATGTGATAATGCACACGAGAGGAGGGAGAGCGACTTGCTTTTATAGGTGTGGAGCATGATTGGATTACCCACGGGCCGACCTACACTTGGAACAAAGGTCGACGGTGTTTGGAGGGCATTTGCAATGGAAGTGTAGGGCGTTGGCAAGTTGGCTGGGCAGCCAAGACTTGCCCAATGCACGATATAAGAAAACGAAGGCGTGGATTCATTTGAGCATCGAACAACTTCGCTCATCATCTAAGGAGAAGTGTGCAAGACTTGTGTAGCCATAGCAATAGAAGAGAAGGCACAGATTTGGTGATGTGCCCACTCTTGGGCAAGGCCACATGGAGGTAGGCACGTTGTCTCGGTTTTAGGTGAGGGTGCGGGTAGGAGTACCCGCTGGTTGGTGAAGCCGGTGCGAAGTCGGTGAATGGTGGAACGTTGGTGAAGCCGGGTGAACAGTGGAACGTTAGTGAAGTCGGTTGTGCGAAGAGGGTGTCTTGGTGACTTGGTGGAGTCGCCTGCTCATCATGCATGAGAACAAGGTTCGGTTATAAAGTGTGGAAGGCAGCTCGTGTGAGGGCGTGCTTGCCCACCTTAGGCAAGGAAATCTTGGTTGTCACGCGGTGGTGTGATGAAGTTGTAAATTTGGCTAATTATGAAACTTGGGGTTTTCAAGTATACTTGTAAGGCTTTGTAATATTGAAATACTATATAATATATTATTCGGGCAAACTCATTGTTCAGGGAGTTGCCCCTCCATTTATACTGTGCAATTGTGTTCTCATGTATAATTGATGTCGATAATGAATGTGTATGGGTGTTCATTCGTATAAAGGAACATTAATAATTACTTGGTTGCGAAACACAAACTAAGTAGGATAAGTGGTTAAGCATAGTCCATGAACATAAGTATTAGTGAAAAGAAAATGTTCGGTGGTGCCGCACCTCACCAAGTGTGGTTGAAAGACCACTGTGGGCCTGGGGGCATGACAGAGGAGCTCTTGCCCCAGTGAACGCCATGACCTTAGCGCTTAGACACAACTATGGTTGAGAGTAATAAAGAAGGGAGAATGAAATGCATAGGCGAGGGACTGGTAGCAAGGGCGCTGAAAACATGCAACCTACTTAATTGCAGAGTTGATTCGAAAGTCGGGCACTTTGAAGAAGAAATTAAACTTAAAATAAAATAAATAACTATTTATTTTTATTAAATTATAATAATAATAATCACCTAAATCCATGAAAACATCATATTGACTTCTAATCTACTATAAATTGAATACACCTACAATCCATGTGAAATATATTCACCATAACTGCAATAATTTGTCATATATCTTCCTCATATGCCCTTGTGAAATACATTCACAGCTAAAGTACTTACATTTTCTATCCGTGTGAAATATGTTCACCAGAACTACAGTCTACAACAATCTTTTTGTCAGAAATATTTTACTGATATGCCCGTGTGAAAGACAACAATCAGTTTGTCATATATCTTTCCCTGGTATGCCCGTGTGAAATGCATCCAGCGTGCTTAGCAGCCGAAGTACTAATTCTTTTTAAAGAGGACATAGAGAGGAGCGTAACCAGGACATGACGAGAAATCACCGCTGCAGTCCGTTGTCAGCAACCACCATTTCCATTAATGTCAACATACTTGTTACTGCGTTTATACTTAACATAAGCTCTGGAGTCTGGACTTATCCAACGCATTTTCGTAGGTTGCATTCGTAACAAGTACCCTTTACCGTTATTGTCAACATGCTCCTCTCTCCATTTACATTACACTGACATAGTCTCTGGGTTCATCCGTAGGTGTTCGTAGGACATAGATCTCAGTATGGGAGTCCGTCATCGGTGAACATGGAACGAAATTAACGCTGCAGTTACCTGTTACCAATGACTCCCCTTCTGTTATTGTTCTTCAGCTTCTAGAAGAAATATGAATTTAAAGAACCTCTCCATCACATCAGTCGCGTGCATATGGCCTCCACTACATATCACGTACTCCTGAGAGCACAAATTATATATACCTCCCTCCGAATCTACTGCAACAAACAGCTATACCTCTTCTTGTTCACAGACTTCTTCTTGTTCACGTAATTCAAGATGGGTGCTGGGACTGCAACAACCGAAGATGTATGTGTGGTGGAAGCAAAGAGACTGTGGAACGCCATGGTGAAAGATGGCCACAACCTTTTCCCAAAGGTTTTGCCTGAATTTTTCTCTTCTGTCACCTTTCTTCAAGGAGATGGAGGCATCGGCACTATCAAGCAGTTCAATTTCACCTCTGGTATTACCTTCGAATTTAACACCAATTTTCCAAAAATCAGTAATAGACTTACTTTTCTAGTTGTTTTCTTATTTGAATCGGCTCGGTATGAGATACAAATGCTGATAGGTATTAGTATTTAAGGGGCACTTATAATGTTTTCTGTTTTTGTATCGCAGCTAACAAGGATTTCAGCTATGCCAAGGAGCGAGTGGATGAAATTGACGAGGAAAAATTGCTGTACAAATATACAACAATCGATGGAGGGCCGCTGGGGAAGAAGCTAAGTGCCTTGAATTTTGAACTCAAATTCGTACCCAGGAAAGAAGGGGGATGTGTGGTTATCTGGATCTGCAATTACGAAACCCTTCCTGGTGCTCAGCTTGATGAAGGCAGAGCCGAGGAGGTAAGGGAACATAACAATGTCATGTTCAAGAAGATCGAGCAGTATCTCCTCTCCAATCCAAATTTATACTGTTAAACATATATCTATAAACGTAACCACGTCATGTCCGAACTTCGTCACATGTAACGCATTATCTATAATAAAATAAGAAAGGGTTATGATCTGCGTACCTGTAACCTTCGATTGCATCCAAGGGATTATGAGCATAAACTTTTTTATATACAGGATTTTGTACACGTATAATTTATGGTGTTTTTTTTGGTCAGGGTACATAGCAAACGAAATCTTTTACCTTCAAATAATATTTTGCATAAATTCAGTGATGAGTAAACTTCGACTATATTTTTGTATAATATAAAAATGTAGACAAATCCATGTTCAATAGAATCATAATGGTCAACGTGCATCTTATATGATATCCATACAACTGTCTGTGTTTGAAATTGAAATTAAAAATAGCATAAATTTGATCACTTTGAAATCACGCGGTGTCTCAACCGGCCACCCTTATCCCTACTGCAGATTCGTTAAACATGCTGATATGGCTTTTCTGGCCGATCTTTTCTCTACGTTTATATGAAGTTAATGTTGATGAGCAAATTATGTAGAGTGGTTTATAATGTGATTTTTTGGAGATTCGAATCCCGCAGAAGAAATTAAGGTTAAATCTTGATTTATTGTAGTTAAAATGGTTTTTCAATTGCATATTTGGATTCAGCACCCTGAAAAACCGAAAAAGCCCTGGAACACTTTGATTGTGCAGCAACTAAATTCCAATAAATTACTGCTGGGAAAACCCACCAAAAAAAACTTTAAAAAATCACATTATAAACCACTACAATTATGTATCGCCGGAAAATGGGGCACACACAAAGTAATCCGTAACACGTCTTACACCCTTATGCCCTTCAGCCAGGAGCTCGAGACATAAGGGAGAAAGATCCCACGTGCTTTCATGTAGCAAGGTCAGAAGAGGGTGTTGTTTTCATTTTATATTTTAATTAATCGCATTCCTCGTGGATGAACTGCACAAATCGAATTGAGATTCTTTTTAAATAACATAATAATATTTTTGTTGGTTTATATATATAGTTTTATTTTATTTATAAAATATATAATTATTATAATTTTTAATTTTTAAATATATATTAAATAGTATTAAATAATTTATAAACATTTCAATATATTTTAAAAATTTAAAAGTATTAAATAATTTTATTTGATTATTTAAATTTTTTCACTATTTTATTCTTATTATAAATGGACATATAAGATATAGTTTGTTATTCATTTGAAAAAAACAAAAAAACAAAACTGAAATTAGAAATTTCATAATCATTTAATTTTTCACGTAGGATATTATTTAAGACCAAATTTTATAAAAACAAATTTAAAAGGAAAATCATTCATATTCATATATATATATATTTATATTATATATATATAATATAATTATAATAAATATATAATATTCTAAAAATGAAGATCATATGGTTGTCAATTTTTATGTTTAAAAGGTTATTCATTTTCTTTTTTTCTAGGATGATTTATAATGTTAACATATATTTCTTATAAGTGGTGACTTATTTAATGATAATGATAATGTTAATTATTAAAAATAGTTTTTCATGATCTAAGCAATAAATTTATATAAAATGTTCATGTTCCAACAATATTTAGTTTGCAAGACTTGTACAAAAGTTAATATTGACATAAATGGTTGAATACATGAACAATTCATAATGAATCTATTACATGATATTTTAAAACATGGCCAAAGTGTTTCTAATATCATTAAACAATCAGAGAATCAAAAGAAAGAGTTCTATTAGAGATCTTCAATCAAACTAGAATTTTAGATGCAATCCTCAAATATCATATGATAATCATCATGAATAAAATTGTACAAGAAAAGATACTTTATAAAACAAAAAGATCACATGGTTCCTAGTCTAGTTAATATATATATATATATATATAATTACCAATCACAACCAAAATTCACTAAAGCTACATATTGCTACATCAAAGTTAAGTAATAAAATGAATTATTACCTTCCACTACTTGATCTTCGAAATTGACATTTCATCCACTTTCTTAACAATATACGAGTTTAGCACAATACGGAATAAATCCCTAATGATATAAGACATAACCCAAAACCATCCTCCCACCCACATAATCACAAAGCTAAACAAATATTAGAGACCTTATAGATTCCATAACTACATCTCTCATATTCTAGGATTTCAGACATTAGAGGAAATTGACATTAGCCACTTTGGCTAGGTGTTCATTCCTAAAGCAAACAATAGAATTCAAAGAATTTAGGAGAATGAAAATGGATTTCTTCATGATAATTCTCACAAATATTTGATAACGCTACTTGTCATAATGAACTAAATAAAATGATGTGGTATTGCCCACTAAAGCTCTCGAATCTTCTTGAATCACTGAGAGAAATTTAGATCTTCTTAAAAAAATCAATTCTAATTGTATTTGCTTAAATGAATTCAAGAAAATGAGAAGTTGTCATAGATGACACGCATTTGCTAGAATCAAATTATTTCACATAAAGTATATGTTGATACAAAGTTAACTACACACTCCAAAATGAAGACTCTCTACTAATTCTTAACAAAAATTACAAGATACTTCAATGATATGAAAAAAGATCATTTCCAAAATAATAAATAAAACTCTTAAAGCCAATTTCTCACCTATATATCCTTCCTTATTCAATGCAAATAAAATGAAAATAAAAATGTGTATCCCTCTTCAATTTCTCTAATAATATCACCCTAAAATTTGAATAATGTAACAATAAAATCCCCTTTTTCCATATCTAGAATGTAGTAACACCTTGAAAGCATGGTAGTTGAGTTATACATAGAAAAAGGACCATTCTAATGTTGTAAACTTTTACACCTTTCCTATATCACAATAAATTTTAATAGTTACTTTTCTATAAGGAAAAGATTATACTATATATATATATATATATATATATATATATATATATATAATTTAATAACATAATATTATATAATATTTGAAGATGAAGTATAGTTTTCATTGCTTTATGTTTTGAGTGTATATTTTGAAATTAAATGTTTTCTAATTTTATTGGAGATTTATTGAAATTACAAATATGAGTCATTTGGTTTGCATAATCTAAGTGTCTTTCAATTTTTAAGATATTAATAAATTGTAAAGGAAAAAAGTAAAACATAAGTATATAAACAATTATAAAAATATAAAAATTATATTATATTTCATTTAATGTTGCCTGATTGGGGTGCGAGCCAATACATTATCACTTTTATTTAGGGTTAATGGTGATTACCGTAACGTACATAACCATTGCCCCCCACACACTCAAGGCGATGGGTGTGGTGGACCCTTGCATGATGATAATCACTACATATGGGAAAGGTCGTAGCACGAGGAAGGGATGTGTTGGATTTTGTATTTGCTTTGGAGAGAATTTTGGTGATTATTAGAGCGACTGTGGGCAAGGAGGCTAGTGCGGGGGGATGGTTTTGTGGTGCTACGAGTAACAAAACTTCCATCGACTCCACGCAAAGGATTATAGGTATGTTATCAGTTATCTCTTCACTCTCATAATGTTGACCTGCTTCGGGTTTCGTTTGAGGGAAAGGGAAGCAATTATGGGGAAGGACTGTAAAATTAAGGGGCACTAGGGGGTGCAGGTTGGTGGCATATGTCTGCTTCTTCTTTTGTCTTTGGCACCCGATAAGCACCCTTTACATCTCACTCTTCTTTGTGATACTCCTTTCCTATATGGGATTTTTGATGGCACTGGGTAGATGGCTTAGTGTTGAAGTATGTAGGTGTGTCGTTGGTGTTAGAAAATTATATATTACAGAGAAATTAAACACATAAAATATTGCATAAATATAAACACAGAAAATGCATAAAACAAGAGAGACACAAATAAGTGTGGCTCACCCAGTTTGGGCTATGTCCGTGGAGAAACAACCAGTCCTTCCTTTTATATTATCCAGCAAACTGAAGAGATACAACCTACAACAAATCCACTCTAATTCCCTCTTCTCTCTCAATATCCCCTCTCTTCCTCACTCAGAATGCAGATCTACATAGACGCAATACAATTCCCTCATATATAGTGAGGGGTTGCCTTCTAGGGCAAAAAACCCTAAATTAAACATAGCTTCTACCACCAAATCTCTGCCTAATGAACAACTCAGATTGACTACGAAATTTAAACATTTTCCAACGCAATTTTATATGTATTCTTAGCTTTGGGGGCGCTGTACCCGATCCCCTGGCAGGGGGGGCTCCCAAACGTCGCATCCACCCCCCCTAGATCCCCCCTGCAATGAATATGTTACGGGCGGCACCGCCACCCCATTACGAACTGGGGTCCAATGCAGCGATACCTTTGAATATAGAAGATAATTAGGCTCCACACCCAACAGCTGGAACAACTGGGGGGTTGGGCCATGAGGTTAGCGTTGGCCATTTCACCTACATTTTGTGAGGTAACCTCTGCATTCTATCCATGTAGAGTTGAAGGGGGGTCTGTAGAACCCTAGGAATGAGGGAGAAGGATGAGAACTACTCCGGGCAGGAAATCTGGCATGAAATTAATATTGGCTATGGAATGCAAGATGATGATGGTAGTGTCATGGGGCTTAGGGATGGATGGATGCCTTGGTTAGGTCCTCCTTTCGTGTACTGGGTGGATAGAAAATGGTATGCTAGATAGGTAGGCCCATAGCCTTTAGGCATATGCACCTTTCAACCTAGGACTATGGAGACAAAGCATGTTGGACTACTACTAAGAGGGGGTGTCAGTGGCGAAGTGAAGCCTCTGCTGTAGGTCTTGGGAAGGGAATTGCAATTGATAGGGGGTATGCTACTGGCGCATCGGAGCGATGCAATCCTACCACCTGTGTGCATGCACCTTGTTGTAATACATTGAAATGTAAATAGACTTTAGTTTTTTTGCATTGTATAGGATTAGACCAAAGAGACCATGGTACGTCGTGCAAAAATGTAAGGCCGTAGCAAGAAGCCTCATGCGACTAGGCAATACATGGGACCGGGACCATAATATGGCTGAAGAGGTAGGAAGTCTGTCGAAAGGTTAATTAGTGAAGTGACAACCGCCTACCGAGAGGGAACCAAAGAAGAAATTCGTGAGTTGTTAGAAGACTGGGAAGAAGAAGTGAAGCAGGAGAGTGAGACGGATACGAAACTAGAGGATTACAGAGTCCTCGTCATAGATCCTAGAAATACAAGAGGAAAAATCACTCAATTCAAGAAAACCCTCTCCCTTTACTGGTTGATTAAAATCCTACAGGGAAAGGCGATGGAAATTTTTTTGGTTAGCATGGATATTACTGTCCAAGGCATTCTTAATTACAAGCAGGAATTCCAGAAGGTGTAGTTTCAACTACACAAACAAGATGTTCGACTTGGCCTAATTAAGAGGCACTTGCCTTGTATCTTGGTTTAGATAGACTTGCCAAGTATGAACGCTAAGGATCCAACACCGGTGGAACCGTCATCTGCTAAACAACATGACTAGAATACCTACTTTCTGATGTTCTTGCTTATATATGCAGATAGCTTTTTAAATTTCTTTATGCAATTATATCTATATATAAATATATATATATATTATAATATATATATATATATATATTATAGCTTAGATAGAGAGGACTAATATTTTTTGTTTACTAGATAACATTACAATGGGAGATTAACTGGCCCATCAGAATTCGGTTTCCATTGGGAAAGTTGAGGCCACCTAGCACCCAATTCTATGTGGACATTAAATTTTCTCTATAATTTAATTGAAAAAAAGTTGTATTCTACCAAAAACTTAACAAAAAAATAAATCATTTAATGTTAAATGAACAACTTTATAATTCACATATATCTTAAAAAGTATTAATTAATATTAAAAAATAAATACAATTTTTATTTATACATTAAAATAAAAATTTATTATATTAACATTGTATTAATTTCATGCATTTCAAAACCTAAATAATTTTAATTAAAATTGAGTATTTTAAATTACTTTATTTGCATTTTCCATATTCACACTCAATTCATAAATTTAAACAAAATTCTAAACCTAAATGCCTTTACAAATAACAAAAACTTAAGTGACAGTAACTATTAGCCTTCGAGCAATATGATGCATCTAATAATGTGTCATGCATTTAATTAATAAAAATTATAAAAATTATCATTTATATTAAATTCTGTCTTTTTAAATTTAGGTCTTTTAATTACAACAATTTTAAGAATATTTTTAAATTACTTAAATAAATATTCAAATCTGCCATATTCATACTATTGATATTCAAAAATTTAAACAAAATTCTAAACATAGAATGACTTTATATAACAAAAAGGTAAACGACAATATATGTTACCCTTCTTACAATATAGTTCATCTAAATAATGATTCATGCATCTAATTAATTACAATGGGTAGTTGATTTCATGTCAATTTTGTCCACAATATTTCGCGATCATGTATTAATTTTATTAATTACAATTAGAACATTGTTGTGGGGTGCCTTTGTTCTTGATGTTGGGAATTCCCTTATTTTGTTAGCTTATACGATAGTTATGTCATACTATATATAAATAATAACTCATTCCTTCAAATTAAAAGAGAATGTTATATTGAAATTACTTTTCATTTTAATATTTTTAAATTATGAGTACATGGCAAGTGCATGGGTATAACATTATGATAAGAAGAAATTGTTCCAAACTAAAAACATAAAAAATTTAATATAATTTTACAATCTTATATTTAATCAATCAATAATATTTTAAAAAAGAATAAATATTGCATACTAAACATGACCGTCATAAGAAAGGAGACAGACACATTATGAACCTAAAAACATAATAAATTTAATCTACTTTTATAATTGCACATATAATAATCAATCAAAATTCCCAAAAAGGAAAACGTTGCATATGAAATATCAACCATCATCGTAAGGAAAGGAAAGAATGCTTAAAGATAAGATAAGATGAGATAAGGTAAGAATGCACTTGATTATACTTTTCATTTTTGCTTTCAAATTCCTATAAAGGAATAATTTGCTTTCAAACAATTCCTCTAAATTGCCCAATTCATGTTCCTTTTTAAATTCTCCTTGATGGGAAAGTTTACAAAAAAATGAACATAATAGATGTTGGTACATAAGTCAAAATTTTCAATTTAGTTGTTTCAATTGAAGCAATTTTTAACAAACATTTTATATCTTGCATTACCAACCATAGAATCATTAAATTCTCTAGCACTGATTTCAAGTTTAGATGAAATAAAATAATTGAGATTAAGCTCTACATTTTAGTATAAAATTCTCACCTTCACATGTTTGTATTTCTTTCATTGTCTTTTGCAGTAGCTCTATCAATCTCATCAACAAATGCTTCTTTCCTTCTAGAACCCTGTGTTAGGGGATGAAACTATGAAGAGATAGATGATGTATATGAGCGCTTATAAGTGACCATCCTCTCTAAGAAATCTTTTGCATGCCTCATTGTATTTCTGAACCCATCTTGCACTTGTTTAAAAGACGGAGGAGTTGGATGTTCCAACCCTAAAGTGGTTGATGTCAATGATTTTTTGAACTCATTTGCAACATCTCCCATGCATTTCTTTACTATTGGAAAAGGATCCTACATTTTATTCAAAACTTAAAACAAAATCCTAGATGAGGCGTTAGGCCATAAGCAAACTCCACATTTCTTAGATTTAAAACTTTTTTTTGAAACATGGAGAATGTTCTCCAAATAGAGACACAATACATATTCTAGAGAATTTCTCAAAATAGGAAATATACAACTTATTCAAAGAATATGTAGAAGGTGTTGAACGAAATGATAATTTTACTTCATATTTGTATTTTATAAAGATACACATGAAATAATTCAAAAACGTATGTATTCCTAAAAGGTCAAGGATGAGGGGTTTATAGTACTATGCTCTCTTAAATGAAAAAGGGATAAATGTGAAGGGGTAGAAAGAGGTATGCATTTATAACATTATTGATTTTAATTAAATAGTTATCAATTATAAAATTCTATTATCAATATTTTTTTTAATTTTATGTGTAGATTCCATTGTAAAATCACTTCAAGAGCATTGCAATCAACAATCAACTGAAAAATAAAATTAAAATGTGCATGCGTCCAAATAAATTTTATGATATCCTAGATAAATATTTAGGTTTGATAATTGATGGTATAAACCAAAAGAAAATACTTCTACTACATTTTTTCCACATGCCAAAAAATTTACAAGAGGAGAATTTTATTCAATTTGACTTTGTTGGTTGTATGGTTATTAATGAGAAAATGTATCCAACAAATTACTTCATAACTAAAAATATTCATAATGATTTTAATATCTCCATCACCATAATTCATCATATGCTCACTCATTATTCTAGTGATATTTCTTGAGTTCTATATCTATAATTAGACAACACTAGCCATGCAATTAAAAAAATAAAATAAAAATGTATTTGATAACTAAGAATTCTTGTTGAATTAAAAATCTTTTAAAAGGTAAAAGCTAGTTTCCTTCTTGTTCGACATACTCATGACCATATTGATCAAATGTTCAGTTGCTCTTCCATAACATTCAGGAGGAATAATTTTGGGACCTTGCCATCATTAATCAAATGTATTAAAAACTCACACATTCCATAATTTATTGTTCACATTGTGGAAGAAACTATTGGCATGTGAATATTGGTTTTGAGATCACATGCTCAAAGAAAAATCATTGAATAATTTAATAGCATTAGCTTCCCATATCAACTCTATATCAAAATAATTAAGGGAGTAGCACTTATAGAGGGCAATAATTATTCATTTTTTGCAGAATGGAGGTCTTCATCATGATTAGTATTTTTGAAGTTCATTCTAGATTGTCCAATATTTGCATCAAATTTAATTTTATTACAATAAATTGCCCAAATCCATAATGCACAATGTCATAAGTGAGATGCATATTATTATGATTACTTATACGAAATTAAAAAACTTCATTAAAGATACATACGAGTGTTTTGATGTCGTTGATTATGTTTGTTCGGATTGTTTTTCAATGATCAAAGTGACATAATTTCAAGCTCAAGAAATGGAGATACATTTTTGAAGGCTCTATTTATTTGGCCTCAAAATATGCCAAATGAACATGAGAAAAGAAAGATTGTTTAACAACAACAATCTCAAGGCATTATTGAGTCTTCACAGATAGAGGAAAGAGAAATGTGTATTGGTTCTAGAAGATCAGATGCAAAACATGAAGTCATGGAAGACCTTTATATATTTTTTATACAATATAATAAAGAGGGTTGTATGGTTACAGTGCTAACAGATGGAGATCCACATGGTTACACATTTTGGGTTGTCAATGCTATAAAGGTCATTAAAGAAAATAAGGATATTACAACAATTGAAGTATATTGGTATGCAATAGGTAGACAACCATTCAAAGGTGTGTACAAGCTAGATATGGTAGTTGGGACAAAAGTCAACAAAAAGAGAAAAAGAAAGAGTACAAATATAAATCATCATTAAACTAATCTCTATTAGGGGAATTTTGAGGTCTAAAATGAGCCTCCTAAGAAAAATGTACAAACAAAATAAAGTTTATAAGAACCAATAGGACTCAAGATGGTGATGTGAACCATGGGGGTTGATTCAGCATTTTTGGAGTAAAAAAGTAAAAAGATTAAAAAATAGTAAAATAATAAAATTTCTTTTTCAACTCGTATTTTCATCTTATCTCCCTAAAGATTTACTCAAATTTCAAGTGGGAGAACTCATTGGATGCAAAATTTAATTCCTCATACAAGGAGTAGCCATGTTGCATACTTTCGATGGACCCTTGACTCATTAGAAACATTCCTAATGGTCTTTCTAGCAATTTTGCACTCTTATGAGAATAAATGTTACTCATTCTATTTTATTCTTGACAGAACACCTCAATAGACAACTTGGTAATGGAAGTAGAGAGGATGGTTGTAAAATTCTCATATAGGTCTTTAATGTTGTTCTTGTTTAATAGGATATTTAGTTCATGATTTAAATCCTTTGAAAAAAGATTTGATTTATGTTTGTAGAATATCAATTGATTTTAAGTATTGTAATTCTATTCATTAGGGATTTTGTGCATAATAAAGGAATTGGGATTCAAGGTCTATGACCAAAGCTTGGCTCATGGTTATTTAAGGTGTCAAATACTATATTACTTCTCTATATTTATGGATATAGGGATATCAATATGACACAGGTGAGGATACAACTCAGCTAATTGGATTTGTGCCTTTATTAGTCCATTGCAGATTATTAGATTTCAAGAGATACAAAAATTTATTGGCTCAGTAGCAAACAAACTCTCAACCATGTATTTGGAGTTTATTTTATATATGTTGGCTATAATAAAGTCCTCATATAATCATACAAAATTAGTATTCGAACGATTGTCTAAAAAAGTGGCTTGACAAGTTGTTGTTTAATCATTAATGTGTTCTAGGAAGATATCCCCTCCAATTCTCACACTATAAATATTGTGTTCTAAGCCATTGTAAGGATCATTCTTATCTAGATTCTTTTTCTTATCAAATAGAGGATTAATAGTTGTAAAATAATATATTGTTATATAATATTCTTAGCATTAATATCTAAAATGTTCTTCCATGTGTATTGATAGAATGAGTCTTTCGTAAGCCTAATATGATGAAAAATGTTCTTTTTTATTTAACAAGTTATGTATTCAATCTCTCTATGGTAGGATGCTTCATTCCATAGTGACCACAAGATAAATTCTTATACTTAAGGAACCCTATACTTATCATGGTCTCACATTTTATAAGAAAGAGAACTTCATTCAAGATCCAGCTTAAGATATGCTTTTATATTCCTAATTGTTTTGCATTTTGAATTTCCCTATTTCTTTTACCTTTTAAACTTCCTTCCTTATTTTAATTTGGTCTTCCTTGATTGGACTTTTATAAATATCCCGAACATGCCATATTTCTAGATAACACAAAATTTGTGCTAACTTATTCTCATTTTCTTTTTCAAACCAATAATTATAAACTTCTTAATATTTTTATTGTACGTTTCATTCTTCAAACTATTTAAAATAAAATTATTATTTAACTTTATTGTAATTCTTTAATTATATTTCCCATTTTAAAATTTACAAATTAGGAATCTCTCATTCTTTTTCAAATTTTTTAAGACTAGCACGTTCATATAAATTAAATGATTGATAAATACCTATAAGTATTAACCAACATCATAGCACTTACTACATGATCCATTTCACATTGTTAAAATTAAAAAGATCATGAAAAAAAACTAAATTAAAACATTATTATCATTATTATTAAATAACAAAAAGAATTAATACAGAAGTAAAATATATATACATTTTGAAAACTAAAAACATGGAACTAGATTCTTTTCATGGAAATGTACCCCTCTTTTATCATGGAGATTCTTCATTTGTAAATATGATATGTTACAATATAATAGGCTAATATCATAGTTTATCAATACGACATGCTTCAAAAACCATGACTAAGTTTATATGACATTTTTTTTCAATCAATCAATTTAATTAAAAATACAAAAAGTGCAAAACTATGTTGGAGATAAATATAAGAGTTTGATTTGTACATACCACTATAAATATTATGTAGAGGTTAAATCTCTATCATCCATCTGATAATTTTGAAAGCCCTATTTCAAATAAATATGTGTATCTACTTAAATTAAATTGTTATTACTTTTAGTTAATTCTTTACTTCTTTCCATATATATATTTTTTTCTACGCAAAGGCTAAGCTAAATTATATTAAAAAAGGAGAAAATATTTACAAGAGGGTGAGACCTCTGAGAGCGCCATTGTAATGTGCAGCTCTCTATCAAACTGTCAGCAAAAACTGCAATGCCACTAAGGCAAGTGTCTCTTGCTGTGAAAGCGTAACAGAGTATGTAGTTCATGCTCAAAATGGATCATTACATAATACAAAATTTCTTGAATGCGCCCAATATTCTGCAAGGGGATTTCTGCACCCAGGATTCCATTTCCAGAATCGAGTTTGCAGGTCCTGTGTCCTCGATCATTCAAACAGGCTTCAACATACGAACTGGGACTATAAACTGCAACCATAACCTCTGTGCAACCGCCACCAAAACCGCGACCAGACCAGACCAGACGTGCAGCAGCAAAACATACATAAACTAATGAACAGATTTCCCCACCCAACTCAACGTGTTCCAATGAACAAAACCACGACCATGACCAGACAATTTCACAAAACTCGACCTTCAAAATAGTAGAGATTTTCCAGCAGGTTACACGCATACCTTCAAAAAACAAGCAGGTGAAGATCGCTTAATTGTCTTTGTCCGGCCTATAGACCTTAAACTCGTCCAGAGGCTCCCAAGAGATCTCCATCCCCTCTGGAACGTCCTCCAACTTCATGCCGGGTGGTAGAACTAGGTGTAGTGTATTGGCATAATGGAAGTCTGGCAGTTCTAGCTTGCCTTGCATCGGAGGAGCTGAGGTGGTAGCACCTGCCTGATCCTGAAGACTTCTTGGCTGATCTTGGGCCATAACTGGCTCATTCAGGTCCAGTATGCAACCAATTTCCTTCCTGGCCTCCATTTGCTCCTCTGTGGGTGCTGGCGAGCTTTCCTCAACCAAATTGCTTGGGGAAGAAGGGGCATATGAGCTATCCTTCCCTCGCCCACTCGGCGAAGAGATGCTGGAGCTCCCAGGTAAGTGTTCCTCCGAAGTACCTTTTGTCCCCTCTTCTTCCTCAAAAATGATCGTTATCAGAGCCGAAATTACAGGCCTATTGGTTCTGCGGCTATAATGGAACCTAGCTGACTGAACCGAGTTGAAAATTGACTGCCCTGAGTCCTCTGTTCTGTTAGAGGGGGGGGAAGCACGATTCAGGGGAGAAATTCTCCTTGGACTGCGATTTCCCCTCCTACCAGCTCCGCTTCTTTGGCCCTGATGGCGCCCCCGACGTGGTGTGGCCCTGTATCTGGGGGCCATGCTGATAAACCAGTGAAGCAAGGGAGAGAACAACCCTGTGAATTTCTGAACCACACACCAGGCAGGATGCTCGGTGTCACCACCTCTATAGTGCCCCCTCGAGCAATTCCTTTTGCCAACTATTACACTCAGAAGCAGGTAATCCGGGAGCGGGGATAATGACCAGCAAATGGGCATCAACTCAAACCTTCCCTCACCAGGCGTCTGAAATGGCTGCCAGTTGAATGACTGCCCATCCTCCTTCGCCATCCTAAAATGCGTTGAGCTGTTGTCCTGAATTCACTGCAGTAATGAAGAGCATTGAATGATCATCCCTTCCGGTGGCCAGCATTTAATGGCCTTCATTACGATTGCCTCTTCCGATGGTGCGGCAGCTGCCCATCGCTCTCCCGCGTGGCAAGCTATTGTTTCAATCAATCGCAGGACAGGCACCCGCATCCAGGTGATGTTCTTCTCTGATTTGTATATCATTGGTGAGGAGATTCTTGAAGGTGTTAAGTTCTGCGTCGGAGGCTGATCCCTGCAGAGATCCTTCGAAAAATTCCTCTCCTCTGTCCACTCCTAAATTGGCTAGAAAGTCAGCTAATTTGTTCCCTTCTCTCCTGATATGTGTGAAGGCTAATGCATTGTGATTTCGAAGCCAGGTTTGGATGGTCTCGAGTCTGGTAGCTAATCTCCAACTATTGCTCACCTTCTGGACCTCCTTACCCTGTTGGATCTTTGAAATCATGTTTATTATGATCTGAGAATCTCCTTCCACGATGAGAGGAGTTAGCCTTTGCGTGTGTGCAATCTTGAGTCATCGCCAGAGGCCTTCCAGCTCTGCTGCATTATTGGTGTTCCAGCCTATTGAGCCATAATAAATCGTTAATGGTTGGCCTTGAGAATTTCTTATAACACCCCCATAGCCTGTGTTGCCTGGATTTCCTTTTGATGCTCCATCAAAGTTGAGCAAATAAGTGTTCAGAGGAGGGGGAGTCCACCTGGATGGGGAGACTTGATGGATGACTGAATTAACTTGGGTGACCTGGGGGGGGTGAAGTTTGATTTGCCAGTTGTTCCAAATGCTTTGTTCCTGTTGGTTGGTGGGAAAGTCCTCGGAGGCCCAGTGCTTAATGGACAGAGTTTCTTGTATGTTGTTGAGAATGATTTTCCAGACTTCTTCCATCGGTAAAGTTTGATCCCTGAAGATCCTCCGATTCCTTTCTTTCCATATATTCCACATCACCATCCCTGGAGAGATTTGCCAAAGTGTGTTGAGAATTTTACTTTGGTAAGGCGTTTGGGACCAGGTTCGAAGCATGTTGAGGATGTCTCCCTGCACTCTGCCCTCTTTGCGACTTCTGAAAGAGACTTTTTCCCAAATGTGCCTGCTCAAAGGGCAGACAAACATCAAGTGAGCAACGGATTCCTCATCTTTTTTGCAATTGAAGCACATAGAGGGGCCTGTAAATTGCCTTTTTCTAAGATTGTCCCATGTAAGTATTCTGTTATGAGCCAGCAGCCAAAGGAAGGTCGATATTTTTGGCCAGATTGGCGGCTTCCATATTTTTTCCCACACTTTATCCTTGTTGAGTCGATCTTTTAGAAGGATCCTGTAAGCCTCCTTGGCCGTGAATATACCTTTCTCTTCGTATCGCCACCGTAGTTTGTCCTCCCTTGCTTCCTTGAGGATCTTTCTTTTCTTTAGTTCCACTGAGATCGAGAGATGGATGGCCTCCGTGCTGTTTGGTATAATTTGGTTTGTTGGTTTCCATTCCCTGTGGTCTGAATTTGTGTGGCGATTCCAAAATTTGTTGATCTTGTCCATGTGATTCATGTCCTGATCTTGGAGTCCTTGGATAAGAGTTTTTAAAGCTGGCAATTGTTGCCAAGAATCTGTCCAAAATCTTGCACTGTTGCCTTCCTTTACCTCCCAGAAGCTGTGGTTTTGTATTATTTCTCTGTGCTTGATAGCAAAATTCCATATTGCTGAACCTTTACTCATTTCCGTCATTCGTATTATTTCCTCCAGAGGGAGGTTGCTGGCGTATTTAGCATGCCATAATCGAGCCCATGGAGTATTCGGGTAGGTTAACCATTTCCACCAGATTTTTGCTCCCATGACTAAGTTGCTATGTTCCGGATCCCTGAGTCCTATTCCTCCTACTATTTTTGGGATGCAAGCTTTCTCCCATTTCACTAATGCCCATTTCCTGTTAGGTCCCAAATTACCCCAAAGGAAGTTATGTTGGAGCTGTCTTATTGCTTTCAGCACCCCTTTTGGCGCTACCATTAAAGAGAAAAGATAAAGCGGCATGGACTGAAGCACCGCTTTGATGAGCACAATTCTGCTTGCCATGTTCAAGGCTCTATGTGTCCACTGGGATAATTTTGCCTCCAGTTTTTCAAGAAGGTTGGTCCATGATGAGTGCTTTAGAGCCGACGCAATTAGAGGTGCGCCCAGGTATTTGGAAGGCAAGGAAGCAACAAAGAAGCCTATGATGTGCGCTATGGCCCGTTGAGTAATGGGGGGGGGTATTGAAGAAGAAGATTTGGGATTTCACTTTATTTATAAGGGCACCAGAGGCTTTGGAAAAAGTTTCAAGAATGGATATTAAGGAGCGGGCTTCTTGAACAGAGGAGTGCCCAAATAGCATGTTGTCATCAACAAATTGTTGATGAGAGGTGGTGGGCGCTTGATGGAAGGAAAGACCTTTGAGGCTTCCAACTGTTATAGCTGCTTTTAAGCTTCGTCCTAATCCTTCCGCCATGATAACAAACAAAAAGGGAGATAGGGGATCTCCTTGGCGGATACCTCTGGATGGGTGAAAGGTAGAAGAAGGAATGCCATTTACAAGGATAGAGTAAAAAGTGGAGGAGATGAGACTGCTTATCCATCTTATCCAGGCCGCATCAAAACCAAAAGCTTGCAATATTTTTTTCATGTAATCCCAACAAATGCTATCAAATGCTTTAGATAGATCGATTTTAAGAAGCATACCTGGTTTCTTCGTTTGCTTGAGGGAATGGATGACTTCATGAGTGAGAATGATCCCATCCGTAATTTGACGTCCCTCCACATATCCTGATTGTTCTGGCGAGATGATTAGCGGTAGCATTGGTTTCAGTCGAAGTGCTACTACCTTTGATACAATCTTGTAAATAATTTTGCACAGGGCTACAGGCCTGAATTTTTCTGGAGAGTTGGAATTCTCAGATTTTGGAATTAGAGCGATGAAAGTTGCATTTAATCCCGGGTACATCCACCTCATTGATCTCGATTCTTCAACCAGTTGCCAAAATTCCCCTTTAATCAGCACCCAGAAGTGTTGGAAGAAATTTGAAGTAAAGCCATCAGGACCGGGGGCTTTGCCTGTTTTTAATAGGTTGACCGCAACCTCAACCTCCTCTAAACTGATAGGCTTGAGGAGCAGAGTGTTGTGTTCCTCTGTTATCAGACGTGGGATATTGCTTACGATAGTCTCGATCTCCTCTGTTCTGTTGATATTAGGTTCCTGAGACATGGTCTTGAAGTACTGTAAGAATTCATGTTCTATACCTGCTTGATTTTCAATTTTTTCCCCTTGGGCATTGGTGAGTTGGGAAATTTGATTATGCATTCGCCTTTGCACTGTGGTTTTATGGAAGAACTTGGTGTTCTTCTCCCCTTCCTTTAGCCAGCGGATGCGTGATTTTTGTCGCCATAGTATCTCCTCCTGTAGGTCCCTTTCTAATAACTTTTGTTCTGCTATCTGTTCTTTATGCATTAGCTCTTCTGATCTTCCCTCCATGATAATTTTTTGTTGAATCTGTTTGATCTCTTGGACGAGCATCTCCTTTTCTTTGAATATATTACCAAAGGTGTTTTTGTTCCATTTTTTTATTTCGCCTTTAAGAAATTTTAGTTTGAGTTGGAATCATGCCATTTTTGTGGGCGCCCGCGGGTTGCATGTTTTCCAAGTCGTCTGGATGAATTCATTGAATTCGGGATGAGACAACCAGAATGCTTCGAAACGAAACGGCCTGTTTATGTTTGTTCCGGGCCTATTCCATTGGAGTGCAATTGGCCAATGATCTGATCCAGAGAAAGGAACAATGTGGGCTAAAAATTCTCCTCCTGTGTGTATAGCGTTGTCTGATATTAGAAATCGATCCAGTCTAGAGGCAATTTGCATTGGATTAGCTCTCTTGTTGGTCCATGTATACAATCCGTTGGAGGTGGAAACATCAATTAGCCAGTTGTTGTTGATGAAGTCTTTGAGAAGGGAGCCGTCTCTGTTGATCCTGCATCTCCCTCCTTGCTTTTCCTCTAGAGATGCGATCATATTGAAGTCTCCGCCGGCTAGCCAGAGAGGATAGGATCGGTCAAAATTGAGATGTGAAATTGTGTCTAAAATTTCCTCCTTCTTCTGAGATTCTTGTGGGAAGTAAACATTAGTGATATGTCCATATATATTCGTACCCAGAAGGTGAAAGATTGCTTGAATGAAATGTTTGTTTGCATGAATATTTTGTAATTGGATTTTCTTGGCATCCCAGAGAATTGCCAGTCCACCTGAAGCTCCTTGAGCCTCTACAGCAGTGACCTGCGCTCCTGGCCAAGCCTTTGCAGCAGTTTTTTCTAGGAATGTCAAATTGCATTTAGTTTCCTGTAAGAATAGAATCGTTGGTTTCTCTTCCATGATCAAATTTTTTAGAAGTTTTCTTTTCCTGGGGCCATTTAGCCCTCTGATGTTCCACGATATTAGCTTCATTGGGACAGTTTGGGGTTGGAGTTGAAGTATTTGGTGAGTTTGGCATATCTGCCGGACTCAACCAGGACTTCCCCAATCTTGATTGTCCTTTCTAGAGTCGATTTGCGACCTCTTTTTTTGTTGTCTTTAGAGTATAATTTGTCGTCCCATTGGCTTCCTTTTTGTATCCCTGAGGAATATTTCTTTTGAGCTTGGCTTAGGACTTCTACTAGATTGTCAACCTGCTTATCCGTAATTTTGTCAAATTTCCCTGTTTTACATGCTTGTTCGAGGCCCAAGATATCAAGCTCCCCTATGTCTATAGTCTCACCATCTACCTCCATAATTTGCGGCTCTTGTGTGCTTTCTTCGGCTTCCTTACCTTTTTCCTATCTCATATTATTGTTATCTGTCTCTATTTCTGGGTTGTTCCCGATTTTCAAACTCGTGACCTTCTTTTTTCCTTCGAGTGGATCTTTTTGTGCCATTGACTGTGAAGCTGGTTGTTGGCTTTTTTCCGCCATAATCTCGTCCTGGTCCTCCGTATTTGCTAAGGCGCCGAAGCTATTGCTGGTGGAGGGCTTGGCCTTCTCTTCTGGCATTCGCTTGGGAGGATTTGTTGCTTTTTTGTTGCCTCTTCTTCGATTTGGGACTTTAGTGAATCCATCCTGTGATTGTTGTGCTTGATTGTTTTGGACGGAGGCTTGGTATTCAAAGGGAAATCTCGGAATAGATGGCCTATGACATGGCATTTTCTACAACGGAAAGGCACATGTTCGTAATCTATTACTTGTATCCAGTCATAGTCCTCATGAAAGAGCCTCATCGTATCCGACAATGGTTGCTTCAGGTCCATATAGACGCAAATCCTTGCATATGAGGCATAGGTAGTGTGTCGGACAGCTTTAGTTTCTTCTGCAACCTTAACGAAGTCTCCTAAAGCTGAGCCAATGGATTTAAGAGACTCTTCTCCCCAATATTCCCAGGGTAAAGAGTATAATCTGATACAAACTGGTGCATAGCTGAGATCCTCCTTGTTTGGTTTAAAACGAGCAACCCATTCCCGAAGGAATAACCCAGCTGAGTTGAAAAAATAAGGTCCTCCTTCAAATACTCTGTTTCTATCTTCCAAGCAGTTAGAGATAACTGTAAAAAAGCCTTTTGGCCCTAGAAGAAGGGTTATTTCTCCTTTTGGATGCCAAACGACGTTGATCCAGTTTCTCAAAGCTTTTTCTGTCGGCCAAAGCCCGATAAATTTTCCTATGAGGGCATGGTCTCTCATATATTGGATTCTTGCATTAATGCGATGGCTAGGTAGTTCTACTTCAGGCCTATGAGCAACAACAGGCTTACACGTAGAGGAACTTACCTTTGGAGTTTCATTTTGATCATGCTCGCCGTGGGTCTTCTGTGATTTCTCAGCGTCAGATCCGTTCGCTTCCTGATCATCATTGACCCTCACTTCTGGTCCTTCCTGGCTTTGATCGATTGGCATCCCGTCCTCTTCCGCCCCGGAGGGGGAAGCCATTTTACTGTGCGCCCAGTCCGTCCGCCTGACACCCTGTTGATCCTG
>APFE030845927.1:0-27272 GCA_000404065.3 Pinus taeda
ATGCTTAAGATATATACTCTCGAATTTTTTCCGAATTGAAAATTTTCCATCCGAATTTTTATCGTATCGTATCGAATTCGAATCCGAATTCGAATTCGAATTTGGTAACTATGGTTTCAGCTACACTGTGAGGATCCATATCTTGACCTCTATCAGCCCTCCCACCTAACCTTAGAGTTCCATTAAAAACTTTTCCACCAATTGACCTGTCAACATCACCTATGTCTTGAAAATGATTTATGATATGCTGTTTCCAGTTATAGACTTAGAAAGCTTCTGTATCACAAGCTAGCCAAGACAATTCTCTGCTCCATCACAAGCTACCCAAGACATCTCTATTTGTAGCACTGGCAGGTTACCATTAACACAATATAACTTTCAACAAAAATGTTTGTTAAGACAGTCCATTTGTTTTTCAAATAGTAAACAGAAAAGTAGGTTTTCAGGGTAACAATTAGTGTATTTCAAATTAAAATAAAAAACGGTTAATATTCTTAGCTATATAAAATAAAGATGGACCTAATATTTAATTTTAAATAATAAAAAAATTAACCTTATTAACTAAAATATATATTAAAAAATATATAATTACTAAGTTTAGTTTCATTTAGGGCCATAAAAGGGATATAATCCATGTATTTAGTTTTATTTATTGCTATAAGATGAGTAGTGTGCACACTTTGGAAGATTTGAAAAGTAAAGTATTTATCATATATATATATAATATATATATATAATATATATAATATATATAATTTATTTTTTAATATTATGTTTAAGTAAACACTACATTGTTATTGAGGTTTGTTTTTAATTTAAATAAGGTATAAACAATCTATAATTTTTGTGTTTAGTACAATATCATGGCAACTACCATAACTTATCAATGTTATTTGACCAAAAACCATAATTTATTTCAAAATCAAAATATTTATTTTAATTTTATTTCATAATATTTTTATACTTAAGTAGTTTTTGACCAAAGAGGTACACAATCTATAACTTTTTGTTTATTGTTATCACATTTTGGTACAATACCATGGGCCATTACCATGACTATCAATACCATTTCCCCAAAAACCATAACTCATTTCAAAATCAAAATAATTTATTTTTATTATTTCATAACATTTTTATATTAGCTAATTTGGTGAAGGAATAGGTACACACTCTATAAACCTTGTATTTATTGTTAGTCTATTATATTAGAAATAATTTCTTTTAATTTAAACTAAAATTCATAAACTTAAATTGCAAGTAAAATTTTAAATATATAATCCAATTGAATTCTAAATAAAATCTGTGATGTCCCAAAATATTATGAAGGTGTTATTATGTTAAATTTTTATATTTATTTTTAATATTACATTAATATAAATTATATTAAACTATGCTCTTCATATATATATATATATATATAATCACTAAAAATATTGGTCTTAGTCTAAATTATCAATTATGTTTTTGCATAAGATGCAAAGTACTAAATAGAAACACAACATATTACACTTTATTTTATTATTTAATGAAATATTATATATTACTTTATTTACATAAAACCATTAAATATTATAGTCAAATAAATATGACTAGTTTAAATGGTTTATAAATTCAACTTCAAAATTGATATAGGTTCCTTAGTTTTTTTCTTAATTAATATTTTTGGTCATATAAATATGTAAGGCACCACACATGGAAGTAAAAAAATGAAATCAAATTATTGTTGTTAGTATTTTTATTTTAAATTTTTGTAATTATGAAAATAGATATAAAAATGAAGAGTTACAACAGATAATAATGAATTTCTATAGTCAAAATATAATGAAGATTCGAGGATAATCTAGAGAAAGTTTGGGAAAATAGTTGAAGGCACTTATTATTCAGTTCCTTTCCTCTAAGTCCTCGGGATAAAAAAGTGCTCGTGAGGGACTAATTGGATGTTGGCTACCATAGGGAGGAATCACCTAAAGAAGAAGGACACATGAAAAGTAGGACTACTTACATAGTTGGTTTGGACGATTGGTAATTTCTCAAGTCACATTGATTTCTGAGAAGATCCACACTCTACTCGGGTATTGGGGTTTGGAAGCCTAACCTTGACAAGTTACATATAGTTGTGTGAAACTTTTGCTAGTGGGGGCAATGTGGACATAATTGCAAGTTCCATTGGAAGGGTGGACTAGTCTCATTCTGGTTCCAAATTCTTAATCATCTAAGGAATTTCAGATAAGTACATTACTCATTGTTTTTTACGATAGAATAAGTTCATAATAATGTGTGACACTCTCAACTAATTTATGAATAGAAATAAATAAAGGTTTGGTTGTTTCTTTAAAAAATATTTCTTGTAGTTCTTTCTTATATGGAAGTTAGCTAGCAATAAAAGTTTAATGGTTGGTATGGACCAACAATTTGTATTTGCGAGTATATCAATCCTTGTTAAGGGAAAGCTATAGACAATGTTATTGATAATAAGATGCAAAACCTGCTACCATTGGTAAAAGCATTGTTGAGTTAAACCGTGTGTTATTCTTCTCAATGAATTGTTGAATTAAAAGGCACGGGTTGTACCTAAGAATAGTGTGGTGAATCGATTCTTGTTATTGTTATGCACCGTGCGAGTGATGCTCTTCAATTTACTAGTAATAGTGTCTAAATACACCCTGTGAGTAATGTTCGTCAATATACTAGTAATACCCTCTAAATACGAAGTCGTGCATGGCACCGAAAAGAGGTAACCCTATCCTAATAATAATTAATATAAAACATGTATATGCATATAAGAATAACTGTGGCTAATTGTGTTGATTTAGAATAGTTAATAGTGAGAGATTTTCTATTGCACCATGAACCTAAACCAAACAACTCTGGAATCTCAATAGCGAACTTGAGTCACGTTTAGGCCATAGTAAGGAAAACACCGAACCTAGTCACTGAATTTACCTTTCGACCAGTCCCATTAGGACAATGAGGAGGCTGTTCCTTGTGGTTGAAGGTGGAATCTAAGACTTTTACCTTAAAGAAAGGAAACCCTATTATCAAGGTAGCTGCTAATTGTAACTGAATTGGTTCAAAACACACAAAATGATAGTAGCTTCAATAATATAAAATGAGTAGTAAACATAAATAACCTATAACATTCATTCTCCCCATTACAAAGAGCAGAACACATAAATTGTGGGGAAGCATTTCTTAACTAAATTTAACTCAAGAGAGGTAGTTCGAATCTTATAGCCTGAGAGACTGAAACCCTTGACAACAAAGTTACATCAAGGAACCTTGACTAGTTAACCTAGTTGATGGTGCAGCAGTAGGCCTACAATTGAAAAGAGCCAAATATGCAATATAGAGCAATTTCTCTAAAATGGAAAGGAGTAATAAATCATGCTTGCTATACATATATTAACCAAACTTAAGTAAGTGGCAAATTTAAACTAGAAGAGATAAACCCGAGGGTGATGCCCTACTGAAAACAAACATTAAGCCTTGGCAAAATGCCAAAAGGAACTTGAATTAGTCCTTAGCTCCATTAAGAAGCTTGAAGTGCAAACCTATAACCTCTCGGGTTTTGCAATGAAGAAATGTGTTAAGAGCTTATTCCTTTTTCCGCATGACAGGGATAATTTTTCATGAGATCCGCAAGGGAACATATGTGATTTCCAACTTGAAGGTGGAGAGTCGTTCCTTCCAAGCCATCCTCTGGGACCCTGAACATTACCCACTGATCTGAAATGGGGACCTAAAGGCTTCTTTTTCAACTTACAAGAACCTCTCCCAATGCAAAGCTTATATATTCCCAAGATCTATGCTTATGATTGACAATTTGCAGAATTAAAAGAACTTGAAATAGGTGATGCTTATGTTTGTTTTTAGATTTTTCAAGTGCTTATGTACATTTTCTTATGCTAATGTAAAACACACATAATAGTAAAGAAAGCAGTAGAGCAACAAACACATAAGACAACAATATAATATGGAGTTCACCCTGATTTCTTGGGCTAAGTCTCCTTGAACTCTAATCAACTCGATTAGGATCTTTGGGATTATGTTCTGAATTCTTTTACAAGTATTTGACTCAACTCCAATGGTTTACAATTGAACCATTGGGCATAAAATACCATCTTATCTCACTAGTTGTGGCTGTCCATACTGTATAGATAGATCTAAGCTTCTCTAGACTAGATTCCTTCAATCAACGCTCCGAGATATCTTGAGCTCCTTGCTTGTACCAACTCCCTCAGAATTCATTTTATGTCTCTGAAATTCCTTCTTCTGTCTTCAGCACACATCAAACACCAGCAACAGCTTGATCATTTGATCTTTTTACTGTTTTGAACTTCATTACAGCTCCATGGCTCTTAGAATTCTCCTTTGAGCTCTTTGGCTCTGAGGCTCTGCCTCCAACCTCTAGTGGCTATGCCTTTGTCGAGCCTGCAACCTCTCCTGGCTCTTTTGTTGTCCTCCCAACCTCTAGGGGCCCTCTACAAATCATGGGGCTCTATGGCCCTCTGTGCTCTCTACTGGGCCTTCCAATGTATTCCCTAGTATCTTTGCTCTCCCCAAGCACTCACTGAGCATTGTGAGCCTCTATGAGCTTCTCAGAGCATTATGCTACCTCTACCTCTCAGAATTCACCGCCCTCTAATGGTTTGTGTTTCTCTCGGCATTCGCATGATTCTGGTTTCGCTCGACCTCCAAGAAACGCCTACCAATTGTGCTCTTTTTGCATTTATCATGCATCGATTTTCACCTCCGAAAAGCATGGAAGACCGATCGTTTGAAAAAATAATCTATTTTCCAATTAAAAGGAATGGCAACACAAGGTAACCCACCGTTTGACCTTCCTCTCGCACCAATTCCCGAAATAGATAAATTAATAGAAAACATAGGAAAACACATGAAAACACATTCATGATCCTTAAGCCCGAACTGCAAATAATATGTGGCTGCATTTATAAACACTTCAGGTCTGCCCCTTTATCGCAATATTGCAATCGCAAGTCATGTATGTCAACGATCCTTTGTATTGTGTGGTCCTATCACTGATCGTCGATTGCATTGGTGTATCACTATCGACTCCTTCGCATGTGCATTTGACCTTTATATTGTTGCGATCCTTATCACTCCTTGCTACCTATCGCAATCGCTTTATTAGCTTGCTCGGGTTCCGATATCACATGGTAGCCTACCTCCGATGAAATATCTCGGAGGTCGAGATCGAGGTTCTTAAGGCCTGCTACTCTGCTCTTTATCATAGAAATGTAATATTACATATAAAACCCACCCTTTATGCCTTTATGATCCGATATTCTTTAATGAGCCCTTAAGTCCATTATTATAAGAAAATGCCTCCTTTTTAAAGGATATTGGGCCAACTTATTTCTGCAACATCTCCTTCATTCGGAGTCCATTCTGGTCCATTCAAATTACAGTAGATTCAGATTGAAAAGATGTACGCAATGAGACTATTCCTCGGAGCATCCTTTGAATTTCATTTTTGAGTTAAAGGTCATCAAGGATCATTTTCTGATCACGCCTCCCCACTGGAAATCTTTTGGACCCAAAAAGACTGATATATTGATCTGAACAGTAGATGAGAGTAACAACACCCTCTTCTTTCAACCTTCATACACTTGCTTTGCATAGGTAGTGCCCCTGAACCAGAACTTGAATATTTTCAACGCTTTCCTTCCTCGATGTGGTTGTCCTCCGGTTAAGAACTATGATCCTCCTTGACTTCATGCAGAACTCTTGCTAAGAGGGTTAGAGTAGGTAGTTTGAACTTATCTTCCTTGATCATTGACCCAAGATGGCTCAAACAAATGTGAAGCTACATCTTCTTCACAAAAATTTACATTTGTATCTATTTGACATATTGTCAAAAACAACATAATTACAGACAACAACTAGATGGGATAAACTCTTACTTCAACAAAAGAAATAGAATTTTCACACCTTGTGAATTACCTCCATGTGTTACATCTGCATACAAATAATTGACTAAATAAAAAGCCAAGAAAACCTTACATGCATGTTTACAAAAAAGTAATCAACCCTTCAAGTTAATCACACATACATGTTCAAATACAAGGAAATCATCAACATCTCTGTGTTCATGCATATCATGCTTATGCATGCATTTCATCCTTCAACTTTCGCTTAAGTACACTGTACTTTTGAAGTTGAAATGAAAATGATGTTGCAGCAATAAGGTGAGTCTCCTACCCAACCTTTCCATTCAACTTCTTGCTAAAAACCCTGCAACGTGCATTCCATTAACAAAGAAATGCATCACATCAAAATACATGCAATCTATAATTGGATAAGAACTCTAACCATTTTCTTACCAATCCATTTCAAAGGTGCTAACAGTTAGTTGATGCATTAATGCATCCACTAGTGCTACTCCAGTTAACTAAATATTCCCTCATCAGAAACTCATGCATGTCTATTCTCAGAAATACCGAGTTGAGATTAATGTCATGGACAGTGTACTATGAGTTGCATGTGTTTGCTCATTGAAAAAAACTAATGCATGTAGTCAAGGATTTAAGCCTCTAGGATTGTGCAGTTTTGGAGGAAATTTTCCACTTGGTTGGAGGAGGTTTTCCACTTGGTTAGAGGAGAATCATCCCATAGGAACAATGCAAGGAAATAGGAGCTTGGAGGGCATAGAAGAATGCATGAGGGAAGCAAAGATTGCATGTGAGCATCTGTGAGGATTGTGTTGAGAGTTGGCTAGCTGTGACAGCTAAGGCTTTATATCATTCCTATGTATTTGCACCTTGTATGATAATACAGATAATGGGGTTTCTAGTTGAGGCTTGCCCCAAAGTATTTTCATGTGTATTGTGCATTGATTCTTCTTCTTCTAGTTATATTATTCAACTCAATATTTAAGCTTCCGCAAATTGATAGTAGAAGTAGGTTATTGTATTCTTCATTGATTTATATTGCATTATCGGGTTAACCTACATTAGATTTTCCACATGGTATCAAAGTTGGATTTCTAGAAATATCTTCATGGTATCGGAGCTATGAATAGTAACTCAGAAGAGAATTTGAAGTTTGAAGTTTGGGGTTGCAGGTGCAAATCAAATTCATATCATACTTCAAGGTTGGCCAATGGAATTCTATGGCTTCAGACACAAGTATGCCTTAGAAGGTAGCTCGAATTACATAGCATGGAAAGATAGAATGGAGGTTGTATTAGAAGACAATGGCTTGAAAGAATTCATTGATTAAGAAATCCCAAAGCCAGCTTCAACTAATGCACAAGAGTTGGCTGAGTGGAAGAAGTGTGTGGCGAAGGTGAGATGGATCATCCTCGAGGGAGTTCAAGACTCCATTTTCAATGTGGAAGACATCGAAGGGTGTCTACTAGAACAATAGTGACTACAGGAAATTAGCGCTCAAGGATAAGCTTCGAAGAATCAAGATGGAGAAGGTTGATACTATTTCCACATATCTAAACAAGCTCACCACCTACAGAGATGAGCTTGGTAGTGTGGGAATAACTATTGTCGATGATGATATGGTGAGCGTCACTCTCCTTGGCCTTCCAAAAAGTTGGAATAGCTACCAGGACTCTGTGAATGGAAGGGAGGAACTGTTAAACTGGGAATGAATGTGATGGGATCTTATCCAAGAGGAGATCAGGAGGAGCACACGAGATGGTTCTTCATCCAAGGATGATGATGCAAAAAATCTGGCCTTAACAAGTAAGGGAAGGAAAGGGAAGGGGAAGGATTCCAATTCCAAATAAAATTCTTCTCATGGAGGGAAGAAGGGTGACGTGTCTAAAGTAAGATGCTTTAATTGTCACAATATGGGATATTATGTGACTAATTTCCCATCGAATAAGTCCAAGAAGGGATCCTCGAAAGGATCAGAAGGTGAGGCATTAGCCTTTTAGTTCGAAATGAACTTTACCCTCATCGAATGCATGGTATCATCGATGATGGGTTGTGTCTGGTATCTTGATAGTGGAACCTCATTCCACATGACCGACGATAAAAATTTATTTAGTGTCTTGGAGGAGAAAGACCTCAAGATGCGGATAGAGATGGGTGACGATGGGAGGTATAGTGTTTCAAGAGTGAACATGGTTGCTTTTCAAAGGGACCATGGAGCTAGTATCACCTTGACAGATGTGAAGTATGTGCATGGACTAAAGAAGAACTTGGTATCCATCACGATATTGGAGGACAAAGGCTGCGATGTTGCCTTCAGTAAAGGATAGGAGTTCCTAAGACACATAGCCATGGGTGAGGCCAAGAGGATAGGGACTCGGGTGAAGAATCTCTATAAATTAGTGGTAGATGATTGTACAACACTGGCGAGTTGTGGAATAGGTAGTTGGGCCATTTGCATCATGGGGCTGAAGATAATGCAGTAGATATCTACAGGACTTCCCAAAGGTAAACTTGAGCAAGTTGACACATGCAAAGGTTGTATCTTGGGAAAGTACACCAATTCTTCCTTTCATGATCAAGACAGTCAAGCAGAGGCTATCTTAGAGTGAGTTCATATTGATGTATGTGGACCATTCTCAATGGAATCCGCAATGAAGAAAAAGTATTTTCTGATTTTCATTGATGACTATTCTCGTAAATGTTGGATTTATTTCATGCAGAAGAAGAACCAAACTTTCAAAAAGTTTTGAGTTCAATGATTTGGTCGAGAAAGCGTCACGAAAGAAGATGAAGGCCTTGAGAAGTGACAACGGTGGATAATATGTCTCCCAAGATTTTAAGGACTTTTGTGCAATGAAATGAATTAAACAAATGTCTCATGACACCTCATAATGAAGAGCAGAATGGGGTGGCTGAGAGGAAGAACAGATATCTTGTAGGGGTAGCACGGGAAATGTTGCATGACCAAGGCCTACCACTTCACTTGTGGGTTGAGGCATGCAACATAGGGGTCTATTTGTAGAATTAAATCTCGCATCACACACTTGGGATGAAGACACCAAAGGAAGCTTTCTCCAATAAGAGACCAGATGTGGGTCACGTCAGGATCTTTGGCTCATTGGTGTATTGCCATATGACAAAGGAATCATGAAAGAAACTTGCACCTATAGCATATTTGGGTATATTATTGGGGTACACTGATACACCTCACAACTATCGGGTGTACTTTCCTACCAGTCAGAGGATAGTGGTTCACAAAGATCTCAATTTTGATGAGTAGAAGGCCATGTGAGTTTCCCTTGAGAGAGAGCTCCAACTACAGGCTGTGGAGGAACTGTTAGTTCCTAAGGAAGAGGATCCTTAGACTGATGCGAAGCAGCCACATGCAGATGTTCCAGGAGTGGAGACATCCACTCAAGCATAGTATTCGAGTGATGGACAGAAGCATAGAAGAGAAGTTGACAAATTGTTGGAGGATGTGAAAGAGAATGTGGGAGCACAATCTTCTCAGCGCAGACTGAGGAGGTCACCTGAGAGGTACACCTGAGACCAAGCCAACTTCCTTTGAGGAAGTAGTGTAGCAGCTGATTTCAGTTGATGTTATGGTGGATGAGTATGACTACATAGTTCGTAACAGTGTTTGGGATGTGATTCCGAGACCAGAGAATAAGTCAGTTGTGAGTTCCTGTTGGCTTTACAAGGAAAATCAAGCTTCTGATGGTAGTGTAGAGAAGCATAAGGTAATATTTGTTGCTCGTGGATTTTCACAGGTCGAGAGGATCTTGTTGTTGTAGTATATTTTGATAGAGGATCAAGATGCTGACATTTTTTGACAAAGGCATTGTCAAAGTGCAAATTCGAGTTCCATAGGGATAAGATCGGGGTGGTAGATAATACCTTTCTTGTTGAGAGGGAGTGTTGAAATATGGCAACAAGAATATTCCAATTTAATTTGCCCTTGAATTAAATTGTGAATGAAAATCAGATTTAGTCTTAACAACTACTTGGAAATAATTAATTAATTTATTTTGAATTAATTAGTTGGAGAAATTCAAGTTAGAAGTCTTTCAGAAGTCATGCAAGAGTTATCCTTTAAATTGATGAGATAAGATTGATTTATATTTAAGTTGTAATTAGTTAACTCAGTTTACTCAGTTAAGTCTAATTAAATTAGTGCCAAATTGTTTGAGGAACTAATAGAGAGTTAATGGTCAGTTGATGTAGTAATGCATCCACTAGTGCTACTCTAGTTAACAGAAGATTCTATCATCAGAAACTCATGCATGTCTATTCTGAGAAAGATCCAATTGAGATTAATGTCAAGGATAGTGTACTATCAGTGGCATGTGCTTGCTCATGGAAAAAACTAATGCATGCAGTCAAGGATTTAAGCATTGAGGATTGCGTAGTTTTGGAGGAAGTGTTCCACTTGGTTGGAGGAAGTTTTCCACTTGGTCAGAGGAGAATCATCCTAAAGGAACAACACAAGGAAATAGGAGCTTGGAGGGTGGAGAGGAAGGCTTGAGAGAAGCCAAGATTGCTTGTGAGCATCTGTGAGGATTTTACTGAGATTTGGCTAGCTATGAGAGCTAAGGCTTTGTATAGTTCCTATGTATTTCCACCTTGTATGATAATACAGATAGTGGGGTTTTTAGTTGAGACTTTCCCCAAAGTACTTTCATGTGTATTATGCATTGATTCTTCTTATTTTGGTTATATTGTTTAGCTCGCTCTTTACCATTCTGCAAATTGATAGTAGAAGTAGGTTATTGTATTCTAATTTTATTCATTATGCATTATCAGGTTAACCTACATCAGATTTTCTGCACTATGATGATCAAAGTAAGATGGAGATGGCCTCTGAATTTCAAAATATAGAATCATGCCATGATGTATTATGTCCTAAAGTTGGGAAAATAAAATTTATATAGTGAAGCTATTAAAGAAAGTGGAAATGAAAATCCTTGGAAATTCTAATCAAATTTCAAGAAATTATGAAAATATTATTGAACCTATCTTGGCAACCGCTAGTTGATTGAAGTATTGATGTTCCATGTGAACACACATATGTATGTTTGGTATGAGATGTTCTCCCTATGATATCTCACTGCATGGATTTATTGATGCTATTTGGGATCTTTGTTGATGAAATAAGAACATTTTGTTGTTGCCTTAGTATTTTACCTTTGATGATATTTTGGATGACAACTTTCATAGCTTTAAGCATGATCGATGTTTTGCATCAAGTTTCTAGCATGGATAGCTATGAGGTAGGATGAAGAAGCTCTTAAGAGAGTTGTTTGAGAATATTTTGGATATGGCGAGATTACAATGTGATAACACCGAGTGGGATATAATTGGAAGACAACATCGTATATAGCTAGGACTAAGATGGATTCATATATTAATACATTGTTTCTCTATGAGACAAACTTAGGCTTGTGGTTGTTGCCTCTGTGAGAGGGAGAATGAATATGGTATCCTTTTTGTGATATGTATATTTGTTTTCTAATATGATATTTCATTTGATGTCTTGTATGAACAAGAGACAAATTCTATTGAAACATGATGATTACCAGATATGAGCATAATGATATGTTGTTGATCTACATAGAGAATCAATGATAGATGACACAAAGCTAGCTCAGCCCCTCTGTTTTTGTTCCCAGGTTGTGGAATTTAGATGGAGGGCTCCTGGGTTAAGGCATAAATGGAAAGTAGGGTGTCACCCCTATCTATTACACATAAGGTTGGATATGTTCCTCCCTTATCTTGGTATTTGTATATTCTACCCTAGCTAGCATCATACCCATTAGTACAGCTTGTTGGGATTGTCCCACCGCGTATGGGAAACAGGTTGAGGAGGCTTGGGGCATGTGATCCTTACTTATTGGTAAGTCAGGTATCTTAACAAAGATTGGACTATGATGTACGTGTTATACCACATGACTCTTGAGGGTCATTATTGGGAAGATCAGTAGGAAATAGGATGGGTTGAGATGTACTCCCCTATATCACCTACTGCTCGATATGGGATTGTATATGTTGAGCTCCCTTGTGAGATTCTAGGTTAAGATTAATCTCATCGATGTTGTTCTAGATTGAGCTAAGCTATCCAATGTTGATGTAGGCCATATATTTGGCTCCTTTCTAAAGTTTTCCTGGTGGTAGAATTAGGTTTCCTATTCACAGAGATTTTGGGTGGTAGTTGTGGCTCCATGATGGATAGAGGGTGGTAGATTGAGCCCCCTTCTAATGTTAAATTCTTCTTTTATATTTGAGAATGTTGATCATATGAAAAGGGATAGTCAAGAGATATGTAGAAATAACAAAGATATGAATTGATGTGAACAGTGATGATACATGATGATGAGATACATGAGATTGGAAATGATTTGATGACATGATACACATGACATCATGCAAGTGGATTTCTCCTTAGTTGAGAGGGAGTGCTAAAATTGGAAACTATGTCCAAATTGCACTTTGGATAGCTCTTTTGAAGGCAATAATGATTATATTGAATTCCTCGTCTTGAGAGGACCAAAATCGACCTAAAGATCATCAAATTTGAACAAGTGAAAGTATATTTTTAAATTTTGAGCCCACATGTGCATATTTGATCAGGTTGACCCTAAAGAAAATTCGACACCCTCGGAAGGCTATCATTACAGGTGACTTCTATCTCATTTTCACATCATCATGGATAATTCTTCCATTCTCTTTCTTATTTTTGGCTCGCATAGGTTTCAAGTGTTAGTGTGAAATTTCTTGGAGGGTGTACTAAAAACACTTCACTTAAGTCACTAGGTGACAAGTGACCCTAAAAAAAACTTGATGGATAATTGCGATTTAGATCTGCAATGAAAATGGAAAATGTGCAACAAAAAGTATAGACAATCCAAAATATAAAGCAACAGTAAAAATATCCAATGCACTAACCCAAATGGAAAGACTTAAATTGAACAAATCTTTAATTAAAAACACCTGGTGGATAGATCTACAAATGGGTCTGTAAGCCCCCCTTTGTGGGATGGGTCCTTAGATGTCCTTGATTCTTTAGAAAATGATATTCTCTCTCAAAATGTGAAAAACCCACACAAAATTTGGAGAACTTGAATGGGAGTTCAAAAGAAAAAAGATGATTATGGTGACGATGATTATGGTCATGGTGAGGAATGAATGAAAAACAAACCTATTTATAACAAAGTATTTAGTTAATCTCGAAAATGGATAGTAATAAAATAATATCAACCAAATCAAGATCTTACTGTTTGGAATACTTTATTATATTTATGGAGAGGGAAAAGATATTTAAAATGGTTAAATATATTTATTTAGAAATAATTAACAAATAAAATGTTTTATTAATTATTTTAAGAGAATGAAGAATGACGTGAAAATTAAATAATTATTAAATAGTGATTTAAGAATTATTAGAATAACTAAAATAAGGAAAATTAAATATATAGTGATTTATTTAATTATTCCTAAGGGATTTACTCAAATGTGACAAGGAACAATTATTTAAATAATTATTCCTAGAAAAAAATAAATAATTAATGATTTATCTAATTATTATAATGTGTTCTTTTATTTAAATGAGAAAATAATTTAATAAAGTGGGCTACTAAATTATTTTCTATAGTCAAAGTGATTTTACTATGGTAAAATTAAATCTACATGGTGTATTTCGATCCCCCTAGTTAGAAATGGCTAGGTGAGCATTTTTTGGTGATAATAAATTTCCCCCACACGTATGAGTGTTAGGAAAAAATAGTATGAATAAAATATCTTGTAGGTTGCACTTCCGTGAGACACCAAAAGGGGACTCAAAGAGAAAGAGAAGGATCTGAAGCAAGTAAAGGACACATAGATAATGGAGGGGGCGAGACCTACTAAACTCATAGAAGTATCCTTTTATATGGGATTACATGATCTCAAGTGAGGTGGGGAAGGCATATCCATACCCACTGAGATATTTGCATACAAAGAATAATGATGAGCACGATAATGTGGGAATAAGCTACAAAGTACATGATACATGATACACTAGAATCAATGGGCTAGAAAAAATAATACAATGAATCCCATATACATAATGCGCTTGGAAAAACATAGGCCAAGAATGAATACAAGAACATATGAGTACATCACACATAATTCCCCTCAAGGTAACATGGTGAGGAGGGATCACAACCAAAGAATCCCTCTGGAATATGAAAGGCATCTGAAGATTTGAATGGATCATGTAAAGGAGACATGCATGGTGTGGGCACTGTAAGAGGCAAAAATCGAACCCATCACATCTACGGAACTACAACAGAGGTTGGATCAACATCTTTGGTCATCCAGGCATGTGGAGGGTCTGAAGGGTCACTCACTTATGAGGTCTGGAACATATCAAACACATGGGGAATCACTAGGACAATCGTTTGGACCACCGAACTGTTAAGTGTATGAATCTCAATCATGCGATAAGGAGCTCATGTCAAGCACATGAGAAACAACAAATTCAAAGGCTAATAATGAGTCCCTTTTCTTGATCGAAGGCACCAAAAAAGGATGGTAGCTGGAATCAAGGTACACCACCCCCTAGGTCACTCTTATAGAATAAATGTATTGAGGTCGATAGAAGAGGGCCTACCAGAGTCAAAGTAATGAGGAATCCTCAACAAAGGCGTGAGGGATCATAGTAGTGTTATTGATGGACTCACACCAAGGATGGTGATGGAATGAAAGAAGATGGGTGGTGGATTGTTAATTTTCCTTGTCAAAGCATAATAAGGATGGTTGACCTGACAATGGTTGAATTGATTCTAGAGGGGATGGTCAATGACTCAAACAAGGTTTCGTTAAAATGGAGTAGTAGAGTTGGAGGAAGACTATAAAAGATGGGATGTATGTGACACAAATACATATGAAACATTGTAATGGGACTCAATGGGATTCAAAACAGGCTCCACAAGTACAAGGATGACTCATCTCAGATGCTCTGAACAAGGGTTACTTGATGATACTATCACATGGGGGAGGCGAGGAGGGGACCGTAAAAGAATAACTAAATGATAGTTACTCATGAAGAAATTCGACACATGAGTCAATTAGTTAAAAGGTAAAATGGTACCATAGTATGGCTGACTCAAATGAAGATATTTGATCTTAATAGGAGGCAAAGTGAGACCTCATGGAAAAAAGGCTTCCTCGTGAATTTTCAAATTATCAAAAATAAAGAGAGACCCATTATAGAACTTACTGAATGATTTCCAATAGTGCTAATGGTTCGTCAAATGTAGCTATAGTTTGGTCACAATGGTTGACCAAAAGACTATGGTTCTTCGTATAAAAGCAATTTTTACCCCCCAAATCCAATTCATTTGCATAAAGAACTGTGGAGAATTTGGAGAGGAGGATAATGTCCTAAATCTTGTGGAGGTCGTAGCAAACAAAATGACCGTCAGAACTTGGATCTATGTCTTTCAAGTAGGTGGCCTTACTTGTCTAAAATGACCTTAATGCGTCTTGGAAAGAGTGTTCCTGGTGAAGAATCAAGGTAAGAAAGGAATAAAGGAGTGAAATATGAGACAAGGTCTAGGATTATCTACACTCAACAGGTCAAACATGGGGACTGGGAGATAAGTGTGACATCACATAAACTAGAATATTTGAATAGGTGGTATCAATGACCTACAACATGTAATGTGTACATGGCTCGCCAAAGAGGCCGGTAGGACAAACTTTCCATGGAATGGGAGGATAATCAACCATACATAGATTATTGGGATCTAGGCCGAGACTTTTATTAACCAAGTGATAATGTTGTCAGGGATAATCATGCCCCCAAGAATAGGATACATCCCCCCATCATATGATGATGGAGGGGATTGACCAAGTGGTAATGATGCCCCCTAGTTGGATGAGTTTATGGAGTGTCATCATGTTCCAAGTGCAAAAATAATGGATTCATGCATTCAAGGTTGCTAGCACAAGCTCTTGCAGAGGATCATGAATAGATGTAATAGCATATGTTCCCCCAAATTTTGTATCTATATATGTGGTATGCTATGGGCATACCAGATGTATTTAGAGTGGTGGAGTCCAAACACATTTTAATGATGTCATTCACTATTTGTTTATCTTATGGTCATCTTCTTATGGGAAGAATTGATAGGTACAGTTAGAGAAAGGAAACCATGGATTACCAATCTCATTTGGTACTACATATATGAATTAAATGGACCGAATTTATTGATTTACATAGATGGTGTCACTATACCAAAGAGTGGCTTCTAAAAGAAGGAACTAATGCTCACCTAGCAAACATGGTTGTTGAACAACAACAATTTCTAAGGGACTGGGTTGTTGATAGAAAATGAAGGCATGATTAAGTGGGTCATTCCTATGGTGATCTAGAGTGATATGATACTCTAGAGGTTCTTCTAAATGGGTAAAAATAATGGTATTAGAGTCGACACTAGTAGATGCACTAGGAGGGTTGGGGAGAATTGCTTCTCGTGGACTATCAAAATCGCAATAGGATACATCAGGGTAGTTCCAAGGCATTGATTTCACGGATGATGACAAGTAGAGAATAAGAGTGGTACTATCCATCACCTTAACATCAGGGGGATGGATCATAATGGGTGTTTAAGATGCGTAATGTTCCAATGTAGGAGAGGGACCAGAATCTGTGGGTAGAGGAGAGCTGAACTCACTATGAGCAGCCTCCAATTTGTGAATAACTTGAACTATACCATGAAAATCATACAAGGACAACGATGAGAATAGTGGTCATAATTATTACACAAATCACATGGATAATTTGTGCATAATGATATTTTATTTATGGCTGACTCAAGTAAGGTGCCATGGACCTCAGGAATGTTAGAATTCTAGAAGGTATCATTTAACACATCCTTAGCATGAGGGAATTTACGACAATTATTGATGGCATGACCGACAACATCACACAAAGCGCAGGGAGGAATAGGCTTTGGTGGCTTAGGAGGAGATAGAGTTGCTAGGAGGGCGTTGAATTTATTTCCGTTTTTCTAGGCTTTTCCCCCCTCCCCATATGCTTTTGCAACATGAGTCGGCTCCTGTTGAGGTAGTTGTGGAACTGAAGCAAAGGTAGGGGTAGGAACAATAGGTTGAACCAGGGTCAAAGTAGTGTAAGGTTTGAGTTCATTGGATGGAGTGTTTGTAGGAGGATCAATGTACCAGACTGGGATTCCCAAGGTAATGATAGGTAGACTCATTGTAGCCATGAAAGGTGTAGAATAAACTCTAGGAGGTGGAAATTAGAACAATATCTCACTAGAAGGATAGTGGCCTCAAGGAACTGCTCTAAAATGTTTAAGGCCTAGGGGAACAGTTCCAGGAGAGAATGGATTAGGAGAGACACTAAAAGAAGGAAATGATCCTTAAGGAGTAGTTCTAGGAGGCGGGGTTGAGTTGGGAATAACAGGTTGCTAAGGTGCAGTCTACTGTGAAGGCATACCAAACCATTAATGAGTGTTGTGCAATGCTTGGAGGATGCAAACACTAGATGATCTAAGCTCAGAAGGGGTAGGCATGGATCATAGTAAGAGTGACGCAAAGTGGAATATTCTTAGAGTCTTCGTTAAACACACACATGGTAGCAACAATATATGAATGATAAATAGGAGAGTACATTTTTCATTAACAAAACATATACATTTATAGGACATGGTTTGACCATTGGGTTCCACATCCCAAGGTCTCTTGGACTTAGTCTATTCGGCTTCCACACTAACCCATAGAGGATTAGGTGTCCAACATTCCCCCCTTTATTCCAAAGGGTTATGTATGAGTCCAAAAAGAGAGTTGTAATACAAAATGTGCAAAAATGCATGGCAACACTACGCTCAATCTGCTCTATGAAATGTTGGTATAAAGGGCGATGGTTTGACGATGACCACCAACACTGGAACTCTTAGTGCAGTTCCCAGAACTCTTCCAATTCTGACGTGGAGCTCAAGTCTTCTGCTAGAGGAAGTGTTCCTGATGTTTTGAAGAGGGAAACCTTCAACCATGAAAGGGAGGTCTCACCCCACATAAAAGGGAGAACTTCAACCTAAAAAGGGAAGTGTCAACTTGTGATGGTTTAAGGATGACCAACAACTCTGGAATGCTTAATCCAATTCCTAGAAATCTTCCAAAAGTAGCAAGAAGATGAAGTCTTTTCCTAGAGGAAGTGTCCCCAATTCTGTTCCTAGAATTCTTCCGAAAGTGGGAAGAAGCTGAAGCCTTCTGCTAGAGGAAGTGTCCCAGATTACCAATTGAAGGCATGCAGAGGGGGATCTTTGTCTCTGGATACAACTCTGAAACTGGTGTGGCAGGTTGTGGCTCAGGCTCGCTTGATGTGACTTTGAAGCTTTTAGATGACCATTATTTCCCCCCCTGTCAGATACAAGGTGAGATGATGGAGAAAACTCAACAGCAAGATTGTTCAATACTCTCGAACAAGTTCTAACATGTGACTCAAATATTTCTTGGTTGTTGATGCCCATTGCCAAGAAGCCATCCATCCAAGATGAATCTTCGTTCTTGCACGAGGTTTGTTTCTGAAGCATCTATTTGAAGAATGACTGGTTTTATGAAAGTTCTTACATGGATGAAGATCAAAATAATGATCTTTCACATGGCCAAATCGGTCACAGTATTGGCATTTCAGAATCTCTTGTTGTTGCTGTGGAAGAGAAGTAGAATCTGGAATAGCTGAAGGTGATATTTCATGAAGGAATCCATCACTTTGAAATTGAATGGGATTTGAGTAGTTTGGAATGTGAAAGGACACTTCCTTGTCATATCCAAGACTGGTTTTGTGCTTGTTGCGGACAAGGTCTTCCCAAGGTTTGAAGATTGGCTTGGCTACTTCATTGGGCACTAGATATAAATCATTCCTTCTTGTGGGAGTATGTTTCAATGTTCTGCAAAGAAACAGGTTTAGAATGATGACTCCTCTATTTTAATTCTTCTTGCTGAAGCTGATATTCAAGCTCTAAAAATTCTACCTTTTCTTGTGTATACTGTAGATAGGTTTTAATATCACAAATATTGTTCTTACTGATTTTCGTTGTATCATGATCAGTAGAATGCATCAAAGTTTTCAAGAATTCTAATACGTCAGAAATTTGAGCCATATTCTCCATTGTCAAAATTACACGTTTTAAAAATTGATCACAACTATGACCCAATGTGGAAAAGTAACACCCTACAAAGACACAATAATATCCTCTATAAATGTGCACCAATTGATGAGTGTGAAACCAACAAGCACCAATTACTCTAAAGCAATTCAAGTTGATCAGGTTGCAGCATCTTTAAATTATACATGTTGCTTCTTGTTGAAAATTGGGACATCACTTCTCATTTGGCATGGTAATTTTGTATGATTTTTCATTTGAAAAGGGAATATTGAAGCCTACAAAAGTCTTCAACTTTACTCAAGATGACCTGTTGACGGAGGATATCATGGTACTAGATACTTACAGTGAGGTTTTCATTTGGATTGGTCAGTGTGCAAATTCTAAACTGAAGGAACAATTTTCTTTTTATTTTTTCTTTGTATATGAAATATTAGCGATAGACAATCAGTCAAAGTACAAGTCAGGCAATTCACAATATCAATACAATTGAGTATCCCAAATCAAAGGCCATGCATAGTCCTCTGAATAGTAGTACCATCATCCTTCGAAGAACAAAAATGAACAATTCTTTGTCTATGCTGCCAAGCATGAAATATAACATCGGGTCTTATTTCTTAAAATAAAACAGGTGAAAACTAGTGGAGAAGTTGCATTTGTTCTGAGAAACCTATAAATTTCCATCTGTTAGTTTGAAAACAATTGCAGCCCATCTTAAAACCTGTTGGTAGTCAGTGCCAATTAACTAATAAATGTGGTCAATATTCAGCCACAGGGAAAGATCCTAAGGCTTCTATAATTGTCCACCAGGTAAAGACATGTTAATACCCATATTACGTCTAGGCTCTCCCTCAGTAACTATGTAAAGTGGAGTATCTAGAGACAACCCTTCAAACACAACTACACAACACACTCTATGTATTTCTGAGAGTTTGAATGGTCTTCGAAAAGGCGTCTTAACTTGAAAATATTTTGCACTGGCTTCCTTGACTTCTAATTTTACATCAAGTAATGGAGAAAAAGGTTCAATTAAAGATTTGAAAGCAACATCCAAACCTACTTTGATCAGTTCTCTTGGAGATCATTTGTTGGTTCAAAATTATCTACTACTCTCAGTGTAGAAACCAAAAGCCATCTTGCTAAAGACTTAACCATCCAATCTATTCCAATTACTGATGCTACAACAGTTTCAGATGCAACAAAGATTGAAACAAGTAATACAATAGATTCTAAATTTGAGTTACCTAAGGAAGATGAATTGGCCTCAGAAAATGATACGAAATTAGAACTGTCTATGCGTGATAATGAAAGAGAGGAAAAATCTAAAGACGTCAATATTGAGCAAGAGTAAAATGGATCTGCACAACGCCATGTCTATCCTTGGAAGCATCACTAAGGCCCTCAAGGAAGCCATTTAAGAAAAAGAAGAGCTACAGGCTTGATTGAAAAGTTGACCTCTTCAAATGGTTCACTGAGCTTAAATTCGTGGGTAGAATCTATGGATTTCTTGGTAGAGCATAGCACCAACTCGAGCAAGTCATTTGTTCTGTATCAAAATGCATCCTAGGTTGTATTCAATAACAGTTCATCTTCTTATAATGGCTTTGGGAATGCAAGCGTAGTTTTCAGAAGCCTGGAAAACGCTGTAGTTGCACTATAGTCTAGTCTCACAAGCTCGTGGAATTCTTTCCTTACACAACAACACACCTCACAATCTTGTCATCCCTCTCAAAGATTGTAGCAGCATGAAATTAGTCATTTTCTTTGTTAGCCTAATAGAAGTTCTAGTTCTGGGTCATTGATTTCGAGCTATGATCCATTGAACCAAAGTCATGGAAATCCCCTTCGTGAATCTCGTCAATTTGAATCATATCAACTAACTACAAACATACTTGAAGCTCACTCTGCATTGCCTCTTAGGACACGAATTATCCTTTTTCATTTGACCATTTCTCCTCAACCAATTTCATTAATTGAACACATTGTTCATTAATCAAAATGTCGAAAAATGCGATATGTTTGGTTAGTTAAATAAAGCACTCAATCTTTGGTAAATGAATAAAGGGAATGTGCAGCAAATAGAGGTGGGAGGGTGCAAGATCACAATGGATCATTATACATACGTCTTGCCATCACCCATCTAGCCCTTTCAAATTGGCAACATCCAACAACATCAGGGCCAACAATAACAATGCATAACAAGATGCAGATCAAATCCACCTGAAATAGTGCACAACACACCATGATATTCCAACACACAATGGTTCATGCGAATGATGGTTGGACACACCACATATCAATTTGACAAAGGCGGTTTATAAATTGTATTGCAAAACAAGCAAATGAACATACTATAACAATTCAGTCAGAGCAAAAGAGGTAACGTTCAGTATTGCACAATCCTTAATCGTCCGAGTCGCTTGTGCCTTACACCACAACACTAGCTTGGTGTGGCTAACAAAACTAAATGTTATACCCATGAATATAACAATGACACCAGTACGCAGAAAGGTAGAACTGATGGCAGAAATGACCTGCACAAAAAAGCCATAAACAAATGGCTCAAAGTAATTATGCAAGGCAGGAATATGCCTGCTCTGATACCATGTTAAACACACACATGGCAGCAATAGTATATGAATGATAAACAGGAGAGTACATTTTTAATTAACAAAACATATACATTTATATTACATGGTTTGACTGTTGGGTTCTACATCCGAAGGTCTCTTGGACTCCGTTATTCTATTCTGCTTCCACACTAACCCATAGATGATTAGGTGTCCAACACTCCTCAAGAGATATTGGTGAAGGCAAAGACATTCATATAGTCAGCCACAGAGGAAATTTTGGTTTGAGGTGAATTTTGGTCTTTATGGTCATACCACATCAACTGATCGATGGTGACGATCTTTCCATTGTGGGGAAAGAACATCTTATGGTGACCCGCAGATACGATACATGACATCGAATAAGTATACGTACGACCCAAAAGGATGTTGTATTCTAGGGGAGAATAAATGACTTCAATGTCAATACAAACAATATTGCCGGTAACTGTGACTGGGAAGTGGTGATATAAACACGAGGTTTTGAAGGATGACCATCCTAGGCTCAAACAATGATGGTGGATGGGGATAGGTCAGGGAAACCAAGTTTCTTCCAAACACTAGTGGCCATCGCATAAGTAGAGGCACCTTTGTCGATGATACACTTCTTAATAGTGGCATTTCTGATAAAGGCTGGTATTTGAAATGCAATGGATGAAGTAAGGGGAGGAGTTTCTCACTTGTCAACATGAAAGAAAATCATTTGATCATCTTGAGCATCCATTACACCCAAGGAAGATAGTATATCTTTCCATTGGGATGTGCACGTCTAGAGGACTTCTAGCATTAGCATGGCACAAGGAGACTAGACCAAGTCATCTACTACGATATATGTATGGGCACCTTTGGAAGAAGCATAATTTTGATGTAACAAACCTTTGGGGATCTTGGGAATAACCTAGACCTAAGGCTAAGGTATTTTTAAGGTACCATTGGATAATGAAAGAGCCTCGGTGAACACTTTGGGTTGGGACTCAGTTGTTGACTTAGTGGATGGCTTGTTGTATTGAAACGATCAAGTCTGACTGTTGACTTGCTCAGTATTTACCTCATCAGAATTCATCATAAGAATATGATAATCATGGTGACCAGATGGTAGATTTATTTGAGCTGCATCACCTTGCGTTAGTTTGGTAGCTATATATCCTTGGTGATGAAAAGGATTGCTAAGCATTGTTGGTTGAGATGAAGGAGGAGGGGGAGGAGGAGTGGTGGGTTGTGATCCTCGAGAAGCTACTTGAGCTTCCCATACTTTCCACGTATGAGGTGAAAGAGGACACTTATAGTTATAATGACCATATACGGTACAAAAACTAGAAGGTTTGTTCATATGAACACCCTCATTCTACATGGGATGACTGCCCTATTTTTGGGTTCTGGGATTAGGTTGAATACCCTGAGGGGCATTGGGTGGAGGACCCTGGTTTCCTTGATTACGCTGAGACTCCTTGTTTGAATTATCTTTCTAGTTTTTCCTGTTCTTATGGTTAGGGGGATTGGGTCCACTCCATTAAGCATACACTTGACCTTGTGGGCAAGGTGGTAGTTATGGCAGAAGTGCAGTAGGGATGGGGGTTTGGGGTGTTGGTGCCAAAGGATATGGAGTGCTAGGACGTCCATGCTAATAATAAGGAAATGGGGCAACATTGGGATACATAGGAGGTGAAACAGTTGGCCCTGGCATATATTGAGGTGGATGGGGATATGCATATGACATGATGGGACCTAGATAAGGGTTTCCTTGTGCAGTATCAGGGGAGGGATACTTGTAAGTGGAACTGGTCCTTCCCTCAAGTGAACCATAACTCATGTAAGGTGGAGCATATGGTTGAGGGTGTGAAATGGTTCCAACTATGCCATCCATAGCGTGAGATGGGCTTAGTGAATTAGAAGCACCATGCCAAGGCAGATTGGGGATGAAAATATAAACATAACCTTACTGGGCATATATTAGATCAAATTTTATGGCTACTTGGAGTGCATCTTCCAGAGATTGGGGCAAGTTTGATGCGACATATTTAGAAATGGGGCCCAACAACTATCTATGGACCCAATACATATAGACTTAGTATTCAAATCAAGGAGCTCTAAAGATGCTCCTCCTTCTAGACCATTCTTGAACATGGTTGGAAAGGTTCACATCATCATATTGAATCATATTGGTTCTTATAAAGTTTATTTTTGTTGTACATTTTACTTTGGAGGCCCATTTTAGACCTCAAAAGTCCCCTAATCAGTCTTGAGCTTCTGAGTAGTCAGCTGTCACACAAGATTCCCTACCATGGCTTGGTTAGCTTTGAGGAGAATTGCGCACATGATAACCTACCCTAACTCCCTCTGAATTAGGTTTCTAACGTAATCAGGCTTTAGACCATGGGGTAGTGAAGGGTTTTAAGTCCCTAATATGTAAAATTCTATGCCTCAATGAAAAGAAATTGATGGGTGTTATTGGAAACCTTCCCATTGATCCTAAAAATACACTACAAATACTATTTGGTCCAGGTTCCCAAGTGAGCTTAATATATGTGTGCTGATATTTTAAGGTGTAGTATTTAAAGTCTTGGCTTGGTAGTGTTAACCAATCTCACATTCCCTTAGGGTGTGAGTGTGTGTAAATAATGTGTCAAGTGGATGAGTTAATTAAACATGTTTCATGATGCCATGTGTTGTTGAAGGTAAAATGATGAAATTTTGTAAATAAATCTGAAAATGACAGAAGTAAACAACCAATCAAGCACACAAAACCACACCTAAAAAGGCTACTAAGCAGCTAAACAAGAGAGGCAAAACAAGTTACTCAAAGACACATAAAAATTCCTAAATGATCTAATGTCAAGGGACTAAGATCTAGAGCCAATAATCTCTTGTAAAATGGTGTAGACAAACAATAAAAAACATAGGAGAATATTTCTGCAAGGGATAGGTGTGAAGCTCTAAAACCTAGGAGGCTCAAGGGTATCCTAAGGGGGAAAAGGAAAACCTAAGCTCTAAACGTAAAAAGGGTAAAATAAACCTATCCAAAGGAGCTAAATAGTAATGGATCAGTCTCTGAAAATCAGTCATTAAAAATGTTGAAAACCCTAGATTCCTCACTCATCAAATCTCTTCCTAACAATGTGGAGGTGTACTCTAATCCCTCGAGGGGGGTTTTCCTTCCTCCAAAAGAAAAAATAAGTGGATCTAAGCCTAAGGGAGATTGAAAACAAAGGTAAAATTCCTAAACTAGTCTATAGACAACACTCTCTGCAATTATGAAAAAACTCTAAAAAAATTCTGGAATTTTCCGAAACGTAGTTATTGAACTAGAACAGTGGAAAACATGGTTTCAAGGCCAAATAGTGCACTTTGGAATGTATATGAGGGGCTGAAAAGTGTTTTTTTCTCCTGAAACTCTCAGTCAGCAAATCTCACACATATTTTGTCATGTCACTCATCTAGTACATGTGACCTGCGGAAAGACCAGAAAACCACCAGAATTTGAGAATTTGACAAAAATGGGATTACTACTATAAATAGAAATTTAGAGGCTAAATATAGTTTTATAAAACCCTAATATTTTCTAAAGCTTCAGTTACCCAAAAAGATTTTTATTACACTAGTGGAGTCCACGTCATTTGTTGACAACAAATGTAACTAAAGACCCAGTGGAGTCACCATTTTTTAGTGTGAAATTTCTTACAAGGTGTACCAAAAACACTTCACTTAAGTCACTAGATGACAAGTGACTCTAACAACAAGTTGATGGTTGGTTACGATTCGGATCTACAATAAAAATGGAAAACATGTAACAAAAGGTATAAATGATCCATAATAGAAAGCAATAGTAAAATTATCTAATACAATAACCTAGTGAAGGAGATCTACAGATGGGTCTATAAGTCCCCCTTTGTGGGATGGGTCCTTTGATGTCATTGATGCTTCAGAAAATGATCTTCTCTCCCAATATCTGAAAAACCCAAAGAAAATATGGAGAACTTGAGTGGAAGATGAAAAGAAAAAAATATGATAATGGTGACAATGATATGATCATGGAGAATAATGAAAAAAATACCACCTATTTTTAACAAAGTATTGAGTTAATCTAAAAAATGGAGAATAATAAAATAATATTAACCAAATGGAGATCCAATCGCTTGGAATATTTTATTATATTTTTTGGAGAGGGAAAATATATTACAATGGTTAAATATCTTTATTTAGAAATACTTAACAAATAAAATGATTTAATTATTTCGCAAGAATTAAGAATTGTGTAAAAATGAAAGAATTATTAAATAGTGAATTAACAATTATTCCAATAACAAAAAGAAGGACAATTAAATAAAGAGTGATTTATTTAATTATTCCTCAGGGATTTAGTCAAATGTGACAAGGAACAATTGTTCAAATAATGATTTAATAATTATTCATAGAGAAAATTAAATAAATAATGATTTATATAATTATTCTCGTGAATATTTTTATTTAAATCAGATTATAATTTAATAAAAGTGGTTTACTAAATTATTTTCGAGACTGAAAGTGACTTTACTATGATAAAACAAAATCTACATGGTGTATTTCCATCCGGCTAGTTAGAAAAGGTCAGGTGATCATTTTTCAGTGATAACATGCTGTAAGTTCATGGAGAAATGAGTTCACTCGAAGGTGAAATTGCAGCATTTGAAGCTCAAGGATATTTTTCTAGGGTTTTGTCTCTTAGTTGCAAGATTTCTAAAGGACAAATTCGACTAGTTGTGTACAAGTAGGCTCAAGGCAATCACTAAAAGCTCCTAGTTTCTCACATGCCCACTTCCTCCATGTGATTGGGATGTAAAGTTGTATTTTATATGGACAAAAGATTTCGCTCGTTGACTTCAGTATTCCATAGTTGATCACAAACAATGATGATTCCTTACAGGCTTCTAATCAAGGTTTTTGATTACGAGCATTGTTGGGTTCATATCATGGAAATTTTCTAGATTATTTTTTCTAGATAGTTGATCCAGGTGGATGTTGGTGGCCACCCACCTATCCCATTTGGACCCCCACAGTTGTCTCTTTCAGCATTTTCAGTTTCCTTAATTGTAGCACAACTTACTATTTTTAGCAGTTTTTCGGGTCCTGAACTTCCGGAGCCGTTTTGAGGCCCTAAACGATGGTTTTTGAGGAATCCAGGGGCAACATGGGTCCATGCAATGGACCTATATTGCTCGTTCCAACAATGGTAGTTCTCGGATAGATCTTTCTAACGAGCCATCATACGCGTCAAACAGAGATCGTATGCCAAAGTTACGACCCCGGGAAATTGATGTACCAATTTACCCAAAACGGGGCCCACAATTTGGCGTTTCATCTTCCAAGGGTCGGTTTTGGAATGTGAATGGTTTTTCCATTGTTTCTCAATAATAAATAGGCCTTCGAGCCTCATTGTAACACAAGTTCGGAATAGTTCAGAGACATGTAGCCGCACATCTCTTCTCAGAGATAAGCTACCATCGTCCTAGCTGGTTTATTTCCAATTCTGGTTGTAAGCATTTTTCGGTATTTTCCATTAATGAAATGAAGCATTATTTCCGCTGCATCTCTTTATTTATGGT
>APFE030845927.1:28004-42467 GCA_000404065.3 Pinus taeda
ACCTACTGCCACCTCTTTGATCACTGCTAAGAAAGGCAGCAAGCTCATCTCACAGACCAGGAAATTCATCTGTATGGTTCACTCCAAAAGTAAGGGGAAGATCGTTGCGACATCCATGACCCCCACAAAGGGTTCCTCCATGCAGCAGCAGCAGCAGAAGGATACAGTCATGACAGAACACAGGAACAACTTCTCCTCACCAACAAGGGTACCACATAAGTTTCAGGTGGGCAACAAAGTTTGGTTACATCTGCAGAAAGAACGCCTTACCAGAACCCATCAGAAGCGCAAACCACTCCAACATGGTCCTTACAGCCGTACAAAGCCTGTGGGGAACAATGCTTTGGAGCACAACATTCCTCCATTCTTTCACCTGCACCAAGTGTTCAATGTGGACCGTCGTCGACCATGCTTCCCACCATTACTGGACATATCAGACAGTGCAGGACAAGTTCAGCAGATGGAGGAACTCAACGCAATGGGGACCATTGCTTCCTAAGGGGGGAGGAATGATCCAGGTCGATGTTGGTGGCCACCCACCTATCCCATTTGGACCCCCGCAACTGTCTCTTTCAGTTTTTCAGTTTCTGTAATTGTAGCACAATTTACTATTTTTAGCAGTTTTCGGGTCCTGACTCCGGAGCCGTTGAGGCCCTAAAACACGTTTTTGGGAAATCTGGGGGCAACATGGTCCATGGCCGATGTTCCCCCCCAAAGTGGTAGTTCTCAGATAGATCTTTCTAACGAGCTATCATAACGCGTCAAACGGAGATCGAAGCCAAAGTTAAGCGAACCCGGGAATTGAAGTAACAATTTACCCAAAACGGGCCCACAATTGGCGTATCATCTCTAAGGGTCGGTTTTGGAATGTGAGGGTTTTCCATTGTTTCTCAATAATAAATAGGCCTTCAAGCCTCATTGTAACACAAGTTCGGAACAGTTCAGAGACATGTAGCCGCACATCTCTTCTCAGAGATAAGCTACCATCGTCCTAGCTGGTTATTTCCAATTCTGGTTGTAAGCATATTTTGGTATTTTCCATTAATGAAATGAAGTGTTATTTCCGCTGCATCTCTTTATTTATGGTTATCGCATCTCTGTATTTATGGTTATCTCTGTAATCTATTGCGTTCCTGTTTAAATCCGGATCAATAGTTGTGTGAATGAAGATATGAATCATTGTACTCTTTTGTTGAATCATTCAATCACAATATAATAAGAAAAATAATATGAAATGGTTTTCCCCATAGTTGGTTTTGGCCTGGTCTCTAACCAATCTTGTTATCTCTATGTGTCAATGTTTTTCTTCTATTGTTCATTTATGTTCCACTGCATTTATGATGATGATATTATTATTTCTACATAGATGCATATGTCACTAAATAATAATGTAAATCTAAATAATGTTATGATGTTGTGGGGTGAATTTAGTGTGTAAATTAAGAAATGCAATTATAAAAAAAAAAATTAATATAACCCTAAGAAAAATTAACATTATTGAGAGCAGAGGAGGTTTGCCCTTCAGAGAATTATTTTAAGACTTCTAAAATTTGTTTTCTCACTTTAGATTTTTCCCTCATCGCTTATCTACTAGATTGGACAAGCATTAGTATGCAAGTGGATTTACACCAAGTCCATCAGTTTATATACAATCATAGCCACAAATCTAATAGGTTCCCTGAAGGCTCTCATGGTTGAAAATTTTTATTTCCCATCTAGACTTAGCTAAACCCTTGGCATTTTCCAAAAAAAAGAAGGAGAACAACAGAAATCCAAGCATTGTGGTTGTCACAATCCTATTTTTCACACTAAAAGTACTTTTGAGTCATCCAATTTACACAAGGGTCTTATTTATGTACACTGACCAGCCAACAAGACACAACAAGACATGACTTAGATAATGAACAAAGAACAAACAAAAATAAGAGAAAGAGAAACAAACCAACTATATATGAAGTGCAAGTTGTAGCTTCTATCAATAGTGATTCTTTAAATGTCGACCATTTACAGGAAGAGGGTTAATCTTCTCATTTAATGATTTCAACTTGAAATAATTCTGGTTGAAATTTTCATCAACATCAATTGTTCCAATCCTCAAAGGCTATAACTTTTTTTCTTTCCCGTTTTCTTCATGGGGTTTATCCCACTTCAAAACAAGGTCACCCACATCAAAGTTACTTTCCTCTATAGACATTTTATCAAACCAACACCTTCCACAATTATGATGTCCTACAAATCAGCCTTTGGACTTGTGCCTTTATTCCTCATGTTTAAGTAGGGTATTTATCTTACTTTGAACTAGGAGGTAGGGTTTACCTTGTCACTCTTGAGATAGTTGCAAGGGAGAAAGACACAAGTTTAGAGTCAAGATAGCTTCTTTACTGTAAATGAGGAAGTATGGAAAGGTTCTTAGGGAATGATTTGGAGTAATATTGTCAACCCAAAGAGGGTCAAATATTATTTCTAGCTATTTCACTCGAAGAAAATGGTCTTCCTTGTTGTATGGAAAATATTCTTATTCATGGATTCTACCAAACCATTTCCCTCACGATAGTGATTAGATGCATGTTTAAATAAAATTCCATTTTTAAATGTGAATTCATAAATATTTAACAATGAAAAATGTGTCGCATTATCAAAGACAAGTGAAGTAGGAAGGACAAACCTAGTCATAATGTTTTATTGCAAGAAGTGGATGAATTCCTGGTCATTTGCTTGTTTGAGAGGACTTGCTTCTAACCACTAAGGGAAGTATTCTATCACTAATAATGTAAATTAATGTTTCTTTTTAAATGAGGAAAAAACTCTCCAAGAACATCAAGTCCCCACAGTTGTAATGGTTCTTCAATTTCTTTTATAGCAGTGGGGTGGCTGACCTCTAATTGCAACCAATGCATCTCTTACATTCTTAGTGCTTGTGGACAAAAGCATGAGCATCGTTGAAAAGAGTGGGCCAATAACACCCAACGCACATAACCTTATTTGTTGTATTGTTTCCCACATAATGGCCACCTGTCATTCCATTGTCTAAATCTTTCATGACCTTCTCCGTATCGTGTGCCTCAAGGCACCTTAGTAGAACACCATTGTGATGATTACAAAAAATCACTCCATGGACAAATTGCTAAGAGAGAGATTTTAGTCATATTTCTTATTTCTTGTTGTTAGAGAAGTGTGATGGCAATCTGCCATTCTCCAGAAATTTCCATAGATATGCATATTGTGGTGTTGTAGATGTGGGCTGACTAACATGTTCAATATTATACATATTCATCTCCTACTCCCATCCTGAAAGATCTTGTTTAGGAGCATATCTTAATTCGGTAGCCAACTGACGCAGACCATAACCCTCTATGGTATGAATTGATTTGAACTGCAGATCATACTCTTGAAGACAGGTCATCCAATATACCCTCTTCGCACACAGCTCTTGTTGCACAGACAATGTTCATACTACTGGATGAGGTCAAATACTAATGTGTGAGCTTTCAATATGTAGAGCCTGATCTACTTAATTGCCTTGTATAATTCATTGATTTTTTGTCGATGGTAGGAAATTTGACTCGGGCCTTTGAAGACAATTGCTTATAAAGGATAATTGTCATTCATTTCCTTCCATATATTTCTGATTCAACAAGGCCACCATTGACAAGTTCGAAGAAAATGTACAAAGAAAGAAATGTTTATCGTAATCTGGACTAAAAAGTGCAGCTGCATCGATACTGGATTGCTTAATCTAAGTGAAATCATCCTTTTCCCATTATTTCAATTGTATACTCCATCTTTCTTGGTCATCTCGTATATGGGCTTGACTATCTTGTGAGCACCAGTATTGTAGCAATAATGTTTCAACTCTTAGGCTTCCCGCCTTACTTTTATCAACCCGGTAGTTCATAACAAACTTGGAAGCGATGGTGTTGTATGCACAAGTACTAGTTCTTACTACAGGCTGCCACTTGGTCAGTTGGCGCAAGATCACTGGGAGCTCAAGCCAACTTCTATGGATTCGAGAAGAATCTCTTTATGTGATGAAAGAAAGGAAAGCTTACTCTACAGAAGCTACTCTACTTGTAGAAAGGAAAAGAAGACTCAAATGTAAAGTAAACGTAGCAAACCCTACTTAACTGACTAATCCTAATTTTGTAGAAAGAGAGATGAAAACCATGAAATGAATGCCATTACTTAATATAGGAATTAAAAAACATCTACTCAAGCCATCTCTAGAAGGAAGTGAGGAAAAAACATATTTTTGGATTTTTATGTATTTTTATGTGAAATTGTCATGCATGTAATTTATTTGATTGTGAATGTGGCAATGATTAGGTGGCAATGGAGGGTGACTTTGGGATTTGCAGAAGTGTAGGATGATGTGGAGGGGTCCTAGGATAGCTTAGGTGGCCTTCTGGAGGCTTTTCTAAGAATTAGACTTCAACATGAAGCCTGCATGAAAATCTATAGGAGGATGTAGGGGATCTACAAGAGGTCTACAGGAGGATGTCGAGAGCTATTTTGGAGGTTTTTAAGGTAGGAAAGTGGGTGGAAAGGGTAGTTGAAGGCTAAGATGATTTGTTAAGGTGTCTAGGGTCCATCAAGAATGATTGGAAGAGAGAAATATGATCGGATTTGCTCAAGGGAAGAGAGGAAAGTCTATGGAAATGTGCAAAAAACTAAGTCGAAGTTGAGATGAACTATGGGTGACCTGTGGCATAGGTCCAAGAGAGATTGTGATGGATGATGCGCCAACTTGTTGTGAGAAGAGGTTTTCTACCAAAGAATTGAAAATCAAACATTGATATTAAGTAAGCAAGGAAGCTAAGGACATCAAAAAAACAAAATTTTGCATCAAGCTAATCTAGAGCATGAGCTATGGAAAGAAATGTTGAAGAATGATGTAATGAGAGAAAGCATGGAAGGGAGCTATAATTAAGGAAAAGTTAAAGCATGTTAAAGCATGGAAGGGAGCTGCAAGTAAGGAAAAGTTAGAAATGAACTTCCTCCCATATTGTGTTGCTCCTAAGAAGCTTCTAACTTCTATAGCATATTTGGGTTTAGGCTAGTTCACAATGACTGCCACCTTAGAGGGAACTATATTCAATTCACCACCTCCTACTAGATGACCCAAATAATTTAGATATGTTTTGCCAAATCCACATTTTGAGCGTTTTACATGAAGTTTTTCTCTTTTCAAAACATCTAATGTCTGCTTAACATGATTTAAGTGTTCTTCCCACATTTTCCTAAAAATTAGAATGTCATCCAGATACACAAAAACAAAATCATCAAGGAAAGGTCTGAGTACATCATTCATTAATCTCATGAAAGTAGTAGGAGCATTAGTTAAGTGAAAAGGCATAACTAGGCACTCATACAATCCCTACTTTGTTTTAAAAGTAGTCTTCCATGCATCTTGTTCTACAACTCTGACCTGATGGTATCCATTGTGCAAGTCTAGCTTGGAGAAATAAACAACTTCTTTCAATTGATCTAAAAGATCATCTATGCGAGGAAGGGGATAACGATTTTTTATTGTTATCTTATTTAGTGCTCCTTGCTCTTATTTGTAGTGGGTTGGGATGATCCCCCAACTTCTGGATTTCCATTCTTTCCTCTAGCTTCTAGATGAGTAGCTTGTATAGATACGTCATCTATACTAGTGGGATTAAACATGCATATGGTGTGCCTCATGTAGTTGTGTAGACCACCAATGTACTTCAACAGAGTCTCTGGTGAGTCTAATGAGATTCCTAGAATCAGTGTTGTCTTTCTAAATTCTTGAGTGTACCCTTTCACACTTTGCCCTTTCAACTGTCAAAGAGTTTGCCAACTCATCATGGCTTGCTACATGTGGGCCAATGGGTAGAACTACTTTTTGATTACAGAAACAAATTCACTCTAGACAAAGATAGTCTTACCATGTCTTTTCATGTCAGATTGGGTCCTGCCTTCCCACCAAACCAAGGCAATGCCTCTTAGGCATAGGCTTGCTAGCTGAATCTTGCTCTTGTCTAAGTCGATATTCTGCACTCTGCAATAAACATCATTTTTTCTAATCCAATAGTCCAGCTTTTCTGCATTTAACTCTCCATCATATATAGGTAGATCAAATTTAACATCTAGTTTGATCAAAGATGCTTTCTTTTTAGGGCTATCAGGAGGTGTGAGAAATATTTCCTCTTTCCCCTTTACTTTTGAGTAGTCATGGAGGTGAGACTCGTCTTCTCCTCTGTCTCGTTTACAGCCTAATGAATCTTCATCCTTATGTTTTCTAAAGTCTCTATACATTTCTTCTACCATGGACTTTATGGCTAGGAAACTTTCTATGAATTGAGGCTCTGGCTCCATACAACCTTCCTCAAACATTGTCTTCTGAGGATAGACTCTCCCAATTTTAGGATTAGTTTTGACCAACTCTCGTTCTCCTAATTTGAGCTTTGATCTAGTTAGCATTCAACAACTAAATCAACACAAGCTTGTCTAACCTTATAGCCTAGAGCTTTGATACCACTTGATTTGAAAATCACTCTTGAGTGACCTCATTTAAGTTATTAATGAAGGAAGGTATTACAGACTCATGTGCTAGTGTGTGTCTATGTTGTTTTAGGCAATGGATCGATCAGATTGCAAAATACACAGACATTGGAAAATGGAAACAGTAAGAGGAATATAGTAAGCAAATACAAGAAGACAACAATTAATAAGGAGTTCATCCTATACTCCAGGGCTACATCTCTGGTCTAGCCTTCAGTGGTGGCCTTGTTTTATTGTGTCTTTAAAGCAGAAAATACAATGAGGAGCTCAATCTAAGTCTCTTGAAATAGCATTGCATGGCAGGGTGGTTCTTGGATTCCCCAAGCCACTAGAGTGCACAAACTCTTTTCCTTTCCAAGCCTTGACCTCTATAGTCTTTAATGGGAGAAGCCCAATGTGGTCCTCATTTCCCGACAGACCCTCTTAGGGATTGCTTGAACCTCTCAAGCTTCTATCTGCTCAATGCCACCTTATGCTGTAGGTCAGCTCGGCCCTATGTCTTTCTGCTTCTTGCTTCATTGTCTCTTATTTTCTTTGTCTTCATTCTCTTCTTTCCTTTTTCATCCTCTGTTCTCCATTTGTTCGTGGCTTAAAGCCAATTTTTCCCTGGGTGTTCACTTCCTCTTCTACCCCCGTCGGATCACCTACTGCTGCTCACTTGGAGTTCCCTATCTTTACGTCATCGTCAACGACTCACAGGGAGTGGCCACTTGTCCTCTCGTGAACTGTGCTAGCTCTTCCTCGTCGGTTTGGTTTTCCAATACACTGTGGAATGACTCATCCGCCATCTTAGCGGAGAACTCAAACTTTAGAATTTTTTATGCCGCGGCTTAATCCCCTATCAAATCCAATTTCTCCATCGATTACAATCTCAGCCGTCAAATCTGGAGCCCACAGATCCTACGACATTTGTTCATTTCATGTGGTTGACTTGCTTGACCATTAGCATGTGATGAGCAGTAGTTTTCTCTCTCATCTACCAAACATGCATCGGGTGCGGAATGGAATCACTTAGCTTTCTCCAAATTTTCTTACCAGCCCAATGTGCCTCCAACATAGAACCAGTTTTGGAGCACGGGTCCCACCTTTCGCCTTAGCACTTCCCCACGATTTCCCAGCTTCCATGAGATCGAGTGCTTCAAGGCTTTTCCTTCTCGAGGGGTTTTGCCCAGCGATGCATGATTAATTAAGCACACATCAAAAGCGGCCTTCTTTTCCCGATCCAGGCTTCCCAAGTGCCAGTTTTACCTCCTGCCCAGTCTCCATGGGCCTCGGTCAGCATGCTTTGACCGAGGTCCTCATCATTCTTCGTTGGCTGCAAACTGTGACTGTTAGAGGTCTTCCTGATAACTCTTTGTTCACAAATTCAAAGTCTCTCCTATTTTGATACAGTCATGGCATGTTGATTTTTTTTAATGGATCCAATTCATATCGTATGGAAAAGGCAAATATGTATTTTTGTGGTAGCAAGAGAATCTTGGCCTCAATTCATGGTCCCAAAGGGAGGAAAGGAGGCCAAGGCTCTATTGGTTGGCTTTTGTATCTTCTTTCTATCACTGTTCAACTTTCTATGGGAAACTCAAATGGAAACAACCTACTATATCACGAAAAGCAACCTATTCTTAACTAAGAAAGAAATTTATCTAACAGCGGCTAATCCACAAACTGAAACAAAGCATATAAATACAAAAAAGATGAGCTTGGCTGCTTTGATTGGGCCTTAACCCAAGAGCTTCAACCCTCTAAGGCAACTTAGTGCTAGCTCGAAAATTACTTCATATTTATTACCAAAATAATAATAAGATTACATGAAACTGTCAACAGAAATAAGCTCGAAGTTGCGCAGCAAATATGCAACAAAAATTCAAAAATTTGACTAACTTCCTAATAGGCCCTAGGCCTCTTTAGTTATACAACTGAAGCTCCCAATAGCTTCCTTAAAATCATGAAGGCTTGGCTCCGAAAACTTGAGATAAAACAGAAGTTATCCTCCACTTGCTCAGCTGCCTCTTTAGTTCATTGACGTGGATGTTTGTGCTCTGAGCTGCATGATGGAGAATTCAAAGTGGGGAGTCATAAATGAGGGGGATACCCTCCTATAAATCCTCTCCCTTTTCTTCTTCGAATTATTGCTTCCAATTGTCCATTAAATCTTTGACTTTATCTCCAAAATTGAACAAAAATATGTATTAAACACATATTAGAATGCATGGCATAATGACCAACCCAACTCAGTTTATTAGCATAAATATAATCAAAAGACATGCAATAAAATACTGAGAACGGTTGTTCAAACTATGTTTAGAGGCAAAATGAGGCCATATAATTACCCATTTATGGGGCTCATCATCACTCGTTATTGAAGGTGTTGATCATCCTCTGAGCAACTAGATCCATCTCCTCATCTTTGATGGCCCTACTGGCCTCCCTGACATCCCATGCTTCTAATGTGATGTGCTCTTCTTTGTCACTGAATCCTTCCTTTCTATCCACCTCTTTCCATTGATGTTGTTATTCTTCCTCTTTTCTACCTTCTAGCAGGCCTAGTAGTAGTGGGGGACTCAATTTGAGGCCAATCTAATTGACCTTGAAATTCTGCATAGAGTGCTTGTATAGTGGCACTCTCCTTAATGCTTCTTTCCCTTGTTGGGGAGTGATACTCCTTGATCTGCAGACTATGTGGTAGAGTGTTCGACCTCCTCATACAAGCATGAATACAGTCTTCCCCAAGTAACCTATCCATGTCCTCAAAATGTGAAATGGCATAAGCCTAATCATTGATATACTTAGGGGCAATTTGGGGATAATTTGCAAGCATCTTGTGTGTGCTCACGAGGGCCATGGGATCTGATGGCTCAGCTTTGATCATCAAGGGCTCATTTTGCTTCTTTATCATCAACTTCCTTGTCTCTTCTGCCCTTAATTCCTCGTGGTTCATCCATGATGCCATTTCCATTAGTTGTAGGTCCGCTAGCCTAGCATTGGGATCCCACAAATTCATATCAGTGAGGGCCATGTTATGCAAATAGAACTCTGCTATTTTTGCCTTGTCTTCTGCTGAACTTTGGTCACATAGGTCCATAAATTGTCTATAATCTTGGAAAGGCATCGTGCCTCTCTATTCCAAAGTCTTGATTTGAAACTGTAGCAATTGGTCCTTGAGGTATAATCCATGTGATTTTGCTGGTGTTGTGCACTGCAGTGCTTCTATCGACCAGATGGCCATGCATGCTAGTTGTGTCTCCCTCTCTTGCAGTTTTCTTCTAAGTAAAACATTGTCTATTTCCAAGTGTGTTCTTGTGATTGTCTCTCTATGTCTTACAACACTTAATTCCCTACCCATTTCTATAAGCTTGTTATCCATGTGGCCGATATCCTCTACTCCCTTGGATTTGGCGATTTGCATCCACCTATGACTCCTTATTCGCTCTTTCTCTAACTCAAAGAAAAGTGGGATTGCAAATTTCTGTGGAATGATTTTTTCCCCTTAAGAACATTGGAGTAAGAGCCCAAACTAGGCTAGGGATTAGGTTCTTGAGTCTTTGGTGCTTCCTCCTTCCCTTGTGACTATCCTTCTATTCTTTCTTCAAGTTTTTCGATCTCTTGTAGTCTTGATAGGGTCTCTTGTAGAACAGTTTGTGCGTCCTATAGAACCATTTTTGAGTCTTGTAGTTGCACTCTTTCCTTCCAGGTGGAAGAACTAGGAGTCCCTCTTTCATATGTGATAGGGGCTTTAGAGGGAGATTCTTCCCCTTTGATAGTGCGTGAATCCTCAATTATAATGGGCATTTTAGAATAAGGTTGGGGCTTCCCTTGTTTCATCCTTGTGCTCTTCCGAGCCCTGAAATACATAGAGTGCCTCTTCCTCTTTTGTTTTTGTTTAATTGGGGTGCTAAGGGCAATAAAAGCAGATACTGCCTCCCTTTCTAGGGTCTCAGGAGACACTTCGGTCTTTTCTGCCCCTTTTTCCTCTCCCTTTGTTTTCTTCTCTGTCTCTGCTGGTATTGTTTCCTCATGTTCTGGTTTGGTTTCTTCCTCCTTTGTCTTCATTTCTTCCTTCTTCATTTTGGTGTCTTCCTCCTCTGTTTGATCCTCAATTTCCTCCCCTTCTTCCCCTTGCTGCTTTTCTCCCTCACTATCAGAAGGGCTGAGATCATATGTGAGGGCCTTTACATCATCTTCTACTGTCATGTTTCAGAATATTTCCCATGCTATGGGGATTGTCAAGGTATAGAGGGCTTCTTCCGCTAACAATTTAATTAACCCATGGTGAGCCCACTAATCTGGACCTCCTTCCTTAAACTTAATGCTCGAGTCTATGAGGGATTACAGGAAAAAATAAGGGATGCCGAGTTTCTGGGCTGTTGGAGTGTCCATGTTGTATCTCCGCTCATGGATATGTCTGAAATGGTAGCCATAAACTATGCTATACCTCCCTTCATAGGAAATATATTTGATAATATGGTAACTTACCTCATCCCAAGGGTAAGGTATGCTTGTTCTTCTAATGCCATTTTTGTCTTCTATAGGATGTTCATTGTTTTGGAAGAAGTTTTTCTTGGCAGACTATCCAATTGGTTTTTCACCTTTTCTCCAAGGTAATCCCAGAGGAAGGGTGGCAACCCTGCTGATGAATTATGGGGTGATTTCTATGTAGAAAAATCTCAAAGTAATAGTGGCATGGGTCTTTGAGTGAGGGACTAAAGAAAGGGAAAAATGCTGAGCCGCTTCATCAAATCCTTGGAATTTGTCAAAAAATGGCATCCAATTTGCTCTGGTAAAAATGGCTACTACTTCGGGATGTTCATGGATCCTGGCTGAATTTATGGGCTCCTTCGTCATGAATCCCCCTATCATTTTTCTTATACCCCTTTTGAACACCCAAGATAGAGATGGAGACAAAAATTTTGAAGAAACAGGAAAACAAAGGAAAAACTATGTTTTTTTAAGAAAACATGCAGAAAATTCTTATGTAATTCCACTCCTTATATGGACTCAATTTCTCCTTAAAATTGTATCATTCCTTGCAAAAAATTATAATCAAGGTGGGTATGCACAGGACCTACCTCCTTAAGCCAAAAATCGAGCAAAAAACCCGTTTTTTCTCCTGAAAAATAGTGTACCCCCTCTCCTATAGAACTACCTGTAGGTGCTCCTGTAGAACCTGTAAGTGCTCCTGTAGAACACCGATAGTAGGAGGATGGATGAAAAAAATAGAGAACAATGCTTTTGAGGCTATGGAGGTGGAAAAGAGCTTGATGCAGCTAAGTGGATGAGGATGAAATGGAAGAAAAGTTGGTGAAGGAGTTTCGAGGAGTACTTATTTCTTCTTTGCGATGTTTTCGGTGATGGGGTGAGCTGGCAAAAATATATGTTACCATATGTGGACAGTTGGTCCCCACTACCATGTCATCATGGCTCCTTCCCACAATCACTTCCCATCATTGCATCAAAGTTTGTAGTCACTACACTACGTGTCCTTTATATCTTTTTGTGAGTTGACTAGGCACACGTGTGGTGGCATCTCCAGATGAGCGAAGTCAACTGGACAAGGGTGGCCAGTTAATTGGCCACCTTTTCTCATTCAACCCTAACCATCTCATTTTCTCATGAATATTTTCCAATTATAGAGATCCAACAAAGGAGAGGGTTAGTCACTTACTTGTGCGTCAAATGTTCGTGCTGTGAGGCATTTTGGTTCCTTTGCTGCTGCATGCTCGTATTTCAGTTGTTGCATGCTCGTATCTCCTCTGTTGTTATGCTTTCTGCTTCCTGATGTGTGGTTTGTTTTCTTTGTGCAAGTATCCTCTGGTTGGATCTGGCTTCAAAAGTTCCCTTCAATCTTATGGATGCACTTATTTTGCTGCTCTGCATTGATTTTAATGGGACCAACTACCATAGGAATTCTTGCAGGATCTCTTGTAGTTGTTTCTACCTTTAAAATATTTAGCTGATTTTTGTGCTGGGAGCTACAAGGATGATGCTAGAGATGCTGATGAAGATGGAGTGGTACTTGGTAAGCTGCGGGTGAGATTTGGAGGTGTTGCTCCCTTTATTATTATTTTTTTTCTCGAAACTGGTTTCTGTGTCTTTCGATAGGAAGTGAAAAAAATGATGATGATGAGGTGGTGCAAGAATGGGATGGATGACAAGGAGGTTGGATAGCTATACGAGGGTCCACATGCTCTTCATGAAATCTCCTAGCCCCTCAAACTTCCTTTTGAAACCATTTCTGGCCCTCTGTGATTTCTACAGGAGCCTCCTATAGAACACACAGGGCCTCCTGTACAACACAGAGTTTCTGGAAAGAAACACATTGGGGGTGGAAGAAAGGTCAGAAATGATGGAGAAGAGTGTGGGGGAGATCAAATAGGCTTTGTGGCATCTTCTCTTGCTTCCTGTAGTCCACCTGTAGCCTGCAATGAACATTAAAAGTCAATTTTCTTTTCCTTCTTTTTTCTGTTTTTTTCTCATTCTTCTTCTTTTTTTTTTTTGAAAAACAACTAGAGCACCTCAAGGAGGTTTTCACCTAATTTCCTACCCTGGGCGCCTCCAAGGGAGGTTTTCACCCATCGATCTTATTCTCTTTCTCTTTCTTGTTGTTTTTTTATCATTGGGCTGCCTCAAAAGAGGTTTTCAACCCAATGAGGAGACTCCAGTGCCTCATGGAGGTTTTCACTTGAGTCCTTATTATTTTTTCTTTTTTTCTGCTTCTTCAGCGAGTGGGTGAAGTGGAGGCTAAGACCTGCTCCACTACCATCACTGTCTTATTCATATCTTCAATGAATTCTCTCTTCGAGAGGGGGTTCTTGTAAGTCTTCAACCTATGTCCACTGAAAAGCATGGGGATGGCTTCCTCATCAATGGTTCTAATCAGAACTGAACCATTGTCATTGCATTTTCCCACAATGTAGGGTCCCAGCCATCTTGTCCTCATATTGCCTTTGAATTCTTTAAACCTTGAGTCATAGAGAAGTGCCTAGTCTTCCCCTTGGAATTGCTTCTCCTTGATATTTTTTTCATGCCATATCTTCCTCTGAAGCTAAACTACCTCTATGTGGAGAAGGGCCTGCAATCTTTATTCATCCAATCCATTGACCTAGAGTAGTCTTTCCCTCTCCGCATGGCTAAGGTCTAGGTGAAGCTGAGCTCCCATTCTTAGTGTATTGTACTCAAATTTTATTGACAACAAAACCTTCTTCCCATAGACCAGTTCATAGGGTGTGAACCTTATGGTGGTCTTCCATGTTGTGTTGTAGGCCTAGGTGGCCTCAACTAGTCTATCCGCCCAATTTTTTCTGTTGTTACTCACTACCTTGGTCAGAATTCAATCCAAAGATTTGTTAGTGACTTTCGCCTGCCCATTGGCTTGTGGATGGTAAGGGGTGGAAGTCCTGTGTTTGATTTTATGATGTGTGAGCAGGTCTTCAATCAACTTCGAAGTGAATTGACTACCTTGGTCTATGACCATTTCTCTTGGATACCCAAACTTATAGAATATGTTTTCTCTCAAAAAATCAGCTACTTTTTCCTCTGTTGCTGCTTTTATTACTTTTGTTTCTGCCAATTTTGTCAGATAATCAGTGCACACGATGATGTATTGCTTCTGTTTTGAAGGAGGATTGATAGGACACACAAAGTCCATGCCCCACTTCTCAAATGGCTCAAGGGTCACTCGAGGTTGCATGGGCATCTCATCCTTTGGAGTAGCTTTACCTATCCTTTGACACCGATCACATTGGCTGCTATACCTCCTCACAATTTCATGAAGAGTGGGCCAATAGTAGCCTGCTTGCAATATTTTGAAGGAAATCCTCTTTGCTGCAAAATGGCCACCACAAGGCCCGTCATGATAGGTCAGGATAATGTCAAAAACTTCCTCCTCCCTGACACATATTCTCAAGATCTGATCTGGGCCAACTTTGAAGAGATTGC
>APFE030845943.1:4134-18814 GCA_000404065.3 Pinus taeda
ATAGATATTAGTGATAAAATCGCCTCCCATTTTTTCTATGTATCATGGGGATTCACCCATTTATTATACATATAAATTTAGGGTGGTTCTTAAACTTTTCCCTGGCCTTAGGAATACATCTAGATGTTCTACATTCGTGTTTTCTGCAAATGCTCAAAAGATCACAATATGTTTTTGGGTTGTGTCATCATCTTCCCCAATGAATCTAGATAGGAGTTTGAGAGATTCTTAGGGAATTTCATTCATAGGCTACTACAAATTTAGAGGGGAATATCTATTGAGAAAAAATCTAGGGACAAGCATATTTTGTAAGGGAGGTTGAATAAGATTTGTTGCAAGACCTGGGTGAGGGGATGAATGAACAACAACAATTGGATTTGGGTGTGAAATTGTTGTGGAAATCTGAGATGTGGTAGGAATGAGTATGTATTTAATTTCCTCAATTCCGCGGAAGGTATGAAATGTGAAGGGGTCATATTTGACAGATTTGGTAGAAACTCCTTTTGGTTTTGGTTTTGGAAAGTAGAAACTAGGTGGGAGAAAACATTATTTTCAAAAGTCCAATTCTCTAAGTGAAGTTTCACGCAAATTTATCTCAACTCTTTGAGAATTAGAAGCTGAAAATTATGGGGTGGAACCAAGATGGTTTGGAGTTCTGGGGGTTCTTTCTTTCCAAATTCTCCTAGAGATAATTCTTTCTAGGTCAAAGACAAGAGGGGTCCTTTGCTAAGAGGTATCAAAATGAGTATGAGGCCTCTTAGAAGCTAGGATTACAATGTAAAAAATCTACTAGGTGAGAGATATCAACCCACACTTCCTTTGCCCACCATACAAAGGAATGCACATATTTCTACCTAGGGGAATACATTCTGATTCATTCCCCGAAAATGGTGCCAAAAGATTTTGTAGCTCCTAGAGAAAATCCCTTGGTTGAGGACAAGGGTTAGTGCCTAGGACATCTTAATATATATCAATGATAGATTTGTTATGCTCAAGAATTCAAGGCAAAATGACTGAATCCGGTTCAATTACTCTTCTCAAAGGAAAAATTGCATTTACACGTGGGAGTATTTTGTTCCACATAATTAATGCTCAGATCTGGTGGCCTGCACACATATAGTGCAGTTTCATTGGTCGTTGTAGTATAGGTGAAGAGAAGAAATATAAGAAACAAACCCAGTGTAGAGGGCTGGAAGGACACAAAATCATATGCATTAAATCCCAGTAGAATCATGAAAAAAATGAAGGAAATGAGGTTAAAAAACCATGGAGTGCATTTTATGGCCTTCAATCCCACACATTACCGGTACCATTTTCCATAACACAACATAGGTAAATATGTAGTTTAATATTGAACCTAGTAGCTACAATAACACAATTTCTGAGAGGAATCAAACACGTATGAAATAATAAACAGAGATGGAATTACATAATACACATCTCAGTGCTTGGAATCACCAAAAAATTATTCATTAATATTCAAGAATAGCATATAGGCTCCGAAACTTGAAAATTTTTCAAAAAAACTACCGCATATGGAATAGAAAATTGAACCCTTACTAATGAATTTTCTATCCTTTGTATAGGAAGAAACAAAATAAGAACAACTTACCAAAATATATGGAATGCTACAACTATCTGAACTACACAGATACTAAGCATGCAACTAGCCTAGCTGTCATATTTATTACATAACATACTTGATCCTTTTCTTGAAAATGAAATAATAACAAAATTTCATAAATGACACGAGTATTTCATGATTTCCATAACAAAATATATCCATTATGGACTCATTTGATCTACCGAGGTGGACCTAGGTTCCATTATCTGGGTTTGTAGCGAGTTGATGATCTAGTCACATTTTTTCTCTTGTATTCCTTCCCCGGTTTCCTGTCATTTTACCTATAATTTTCTTCCTCTAACTACTTAAATCAGGTTGTCTCTTCTTGTGGGCACTTCCTTCTACCCATCGGGATCGAAATCCCAGTTAAAATCGCAGTGGAGGGGCCTTAGCACAGTGGAGGAATTGCATAGGAAACAATCCCAAAATAACTTTGTGGGCTCTTTAAACTTCGTACAGTCCTGCGACCTTGGGTCCTCGTAACTATTTAGAAATGCGATTAAAATACCTTATATGGTTTTGACCTCTCTGGGTGGCCCACTAACTTTTATAAAGGAAAACGTCACCAATGCGCGCATTCTTCCTAACAAACCCACAAATCCATGATTTAACAGATCCCAGGAATGAAAACTTTATTCAGTCAATGTCTCTTGAGGTTCCCTGGTCCCCTAATCCCTTGGTATTTTTGAAATGCAATTAGAAATAGCTACAAGATTATGAGATTCCATGTTTCCCAGATTTCTCCACTATTGTTCCCTATTCCCCGCAACTGCGACACCATTTTATAATTAACAAGTTGTTATGGGGTTCCGACCCTCCAGGGTATGCTTCCAAGGTGAATCAGGCTAATGGCAACCTATGATCATTCCATGTGTCATCCATATATGGGCCTTTTGGGTACCCAAAAAAACCCAAACCTAGTTCCCATGTTTCCACCTCCCAATGGGTGATTGCTGATGTCACTTATAGCCAATGATATGTTGCCACATGTCTAATCGAAGGAGAGAGAAAGGGTCCCTCAATCCTTGTTTTTGAAAGTTATTTCCTTTGTAAATGGCTCAAAATGACCTACTGCCAAATTAATGCCTGAAGCTTTCAATCCCAACATTTTAAAGAAATTCATTTAATAAAGGTTACGAGGTTTCAAGATTTTGGGATTAAGGCCTCTAATTTCCATTACATGGTTTTTTCAATAGATGGCCCCTACTTTAACAATTGACAGATCCCTAGTCCCCTATTCCCAGGAAATTTTCAAAATTGATATTTCTAATGAGTCGAGGGATTCCAAGGTTTCAAGATTTTGACTTTTGTAGGTCCATCTTTGACTACCTCTATCTTTTGATCCAACAGGTCATTTGCAGAGTTCTTCATATTGTTTGAGATCTCTTTCAGAGCACTTCTAGGATGATTGGATCTGATGTAGTATTTGAGGTCATTTTCTACCTAAAAAATGGCTTCAAACTCTCTGTTATTTTTTGCACCTTGACCCTTCTGCTATATGAAAAATAAATGGAAGGATGAGTAGGGTGATGAATCAAATTGTTTCACACTTGCTTAGTGGTGGCCTTGATTTCTATTGTAGTCACCACACTAGCCTGACAGGTGGCGGGCTCATCTATCTTCCTTTGACAGGTTGCTTGGGCAGGCTTGGAGACAAGGCTCATCCTGTTGGAGTCCATCCTAGTCATCTATCTATGAAGTTTGTTTTGTTGACTCTGACTCTTTGGGAGAAAGTGTTAGCTTAATAGCAATACTTGTTACCCCGTTTCATCTTTGTCGAGCTGAGGTCGCTCTGGCATGGATAGGGATATGAGAGGTAAGTAATTTTTGTTTAACCCTTTACATTAAAACTTGGGGGGGGGGGGATTTTTATTTATCCTTCATTTTCTCTTTATCCAATTCTCCAAATACAATAGTCCTCATCTCAATGAAAAATCCTCATTTTTGAGCTGATGAACCAAAACCATCTGCAGTACAACAATTTTAGGAAAAACAGAGGGGGTACAACATGACCTAAACTAAAAAGGCTACCTTTGATATGGGCATGCTTCCTTGCCTCAGACTTGATCTTGTTGCACCAAAGATTCACTCAAGAAGAATGAGTTAAAACACCTTCAATTTTCAGCCTCCTTCTTTAGATATTCAATCATCGCACAACCTACACTATTCCTTAGATGTGTTCACATATTCTCTTGATTGATGCTCCACAATGCCCATGACTTCAAGTCACTAGTAGAAAATGAGCAATTAGTGACTAGGTGACTAAAAAAGTTAGTCACCACAGCTTTTCCAAGTGAAATACTACAAAAAATGAGCAATCTTAAGTGATCGAACTAAAGACGGCTAAAATATATATCACTAATTTACTTGCGGGTTAATATATGTGACTAGCTATTAGTGTGTGCACGGCTACTCTGCCCTCTGCTGCAGATGTACAGACCTGCATCTCTGCAACCTGGCACCTTCATCCCTGCACGGAATTGTTGGATCGCTAATCATCAAAAGTCTGGTCGCTAACTAACAATGGAAAGTCCGGCGGGAGGGACGGGGTCCGTTCCTCCCCTACCTTCTTCATCTAGGCCAACGGGCAACGAACAGGAAGCTATTCCCATGTTCTCTTACAGCAAAGTTGTTGCACGATTTCAGAGCTCTGAACACGATCGCAGCCAGGAACAAAACAATGATAACGAGGATATCCCGATCGCTGATGATCAAAAGGACACAGATCTAGGTGCGTCACAACCAAAGGCGACGTCAACCACATGCATTCCAAAAGCTAAAGAACGTATCAAAGTAGAGCTACCAAGCCATCGTATCAATGGCGAGATACAGTATCTGAAAGATCATGCACTAATTGGTAAGTTTATGGGTTTCTGGCCTACTGAGAAGGCCCTTCATGGATGGATAGAATCCAAATGGAAGCCCAAAGGACAAGTCTCCCTGTTATTAGGACCCAAGGGTTTCTTCACAGCTATTTTTCACTGCCTGGAAGACAAAACCAGAGTATTCGAAGGAGGCCCATACTTCTTCAACTCCTCGGGTCTTTACCTTCGTGATTGGAAGCCACGATTCAACCCAGATACGGAGGATCTCAGTCATACTCCAGTCTGGATTCGCTTGTATTCCCTGCCCACAGAATACTGGAAAGAAGAAACATTAAAGGACATTGGTAGCAGCATTGGCACCTTCATCAAAGTAGCAGAGGACACCAAGTACCGAAGATTCACCTCCTATGCCAGGATCTGCGTCCAGACGCAGCTCAAAAAAACCCTTGCAGACTCGGTAAGTCTCTTCCATGATGATTTGGAATGGCTTCAACCTTTAGATTATGAACACATTCCCTTTTGTTGTCGTAAGTGCCATGAGCATGGCCATCTCTTTAGAGAATGCCCCTTGAATACCCAAACCCAAGCTGCTGCCAATGAAACTCCTAAAGATTCAGATGGTTTCACTAAAGTGACCTCCCGCCGAAGGCATGCAAAAAAGCATCAAGTTGCCCCCTCCAGCCCCAAAAAACCTGAATCCCAGAACCGGTTCCAAATCCTCACCCCTCGTGAAACCTCAGACAAGCCCTCAAAAAACCCTTAGTCTACTCTTGCCCCTCCATCCTCCTCCTTTCATCCCAATCCAGAGGTGGATCCTTCTCCCCCGTCGTCCTCAAAGCTCCCTCCCACCTTGGAAGAGAATATCTCGGAGTCAGCCGGAGGCCCTCAGCCCTCAAACATGGACCTGGATGTGGCCTTAGCTTTAAGTTTGCAAGAAGGTATCTCAAATGATCCTCAGAACACCCCTATCAATATGGAGGAAGATCCAGAGACTGTGAGTCTAGATGGGTTAGATATCCTCACGCTTGAAGCAGCATGTAAGCAGAAAGAATACAACGCCATCCCCCCCTGGGAAATAGACAGATTGGAAGGGGTTCTCATCAAAGCACAACGTAGCAAATGTCTGGGCATACAAGCAGGCAGTCTCTGGGATGGAAATAAAATCCTCAAAGAAACAAAAAAAAGAGGACGCAAGACTGATCTATAACGAACCATTATCCTGGGCGAGATCTTAATGGAATCGGGGCGATTTCCAAAGTTGACAAAGTTCAACAAGCCCAAACATCAAATTTCCTCATGAAGCTAATCTCATGGAACATGAGAGGGCTCAACAGCCCCTCAAAACACCGAATGTTAAAAACCATGATTCAGTTAGAGAAACCAGCAATTGTTTTTCTACAGGAAACTAAAAGTACCAATGTCCTTCTTGAAAAAATCCTTCGCAAAGCCTGGCCTAGCAGTAAATCTGTTTCAATTGATGGGCTAGGCGCCTCAGGAGGACTAGCTATAGTCTGGAATCCGCAGTCCATCACTCTTCAGGATCTTCATGCTTCGCGCAACTTTATTCAAGCCTCATTTCATATCCTGGGTACGGAGATACATGGTCTACTCACCAACACATACTTCCCGCAGGACTTGCACCAAAAATTAGAAGTGCTGGAAGCCCTCACAGCACTCAATTCCAATAGACAGCACCCTCTCTGGATAAGTGGGGGCGACTAGAATATCATCACCAGTCTAACGGAAAGAAAAGGAGGTCGGATGAAACTAGAAGAGGATAGCACAGGCCTCAAAGAATTTATACAAATCAACCAGCTCATAGATCTACAAACATCAAATGGATTGTTTACCTGGACAAACAAACGGAGAGGACCTCACCACATCGCGTACAGATTAGATCGCTTCCTCATTTCAGACAATGCCATTCATTTGGGCGGAGCGCTTCACGCATCTATCCTGCCCCAAGGAGGCTCTGATCACTGGCCCATTATGCTCCAATGGACAAGTCCAGGTAAACATTCCAATCGCCCCTTTCGTTTTGAATCCTTCTGGTTCACTAACCCGGAATTCAAAGGAATGGTGCAAGATGTTTGGAAGTCCTTCACTGCTCCAACAAGAGCAAAAATGTATCAATTTCAACAGAAGCTCAGACACCTTAAGCAAGTAATCAAGGCCTGGAACAAATCAAAATTTGACAACATCCTGGATGCAAGGAAAAATCTGGAGCAGAACATGTGTGGTCTCCAACAAACCATCATCACAGAAGGCAGAACAGAAGAATTAGCCAACAAAGAGCACTCCCTCTGGATGGAGCTTGAAGCCCGAAGGCTATAGGAGGAAATCCTATGGAAGCAAAAATCACGTATCAAATGGCTAAAAGAGGGTGAAAAGAATACAAAATTCTTTCACCGTTCCACCATCCAACGCTGAATGCATAACAACATAGCCTTCATCAACAGCAATCAGGGGGACAGAATAGAAAAGCATGAAGATATTGAGAAGGCATTCAAATATCACTTCCAGGAAGCTCTCAAAGAACAACCAGGAAGCCGTGAAGCTGCCATCAAAGTGGTCACTCAGCATGTTCCAAAGATAATCACTGAAGATCAAAATCAAAATCTCCTTAAACAAGTCACCATGCAGGAGGTCGAAGAAGCTATGATGCAACTCAAAGATGATAAGGCACCTGGGCCTGATGGTTTTACTGCTAATTTCTTTCATGAATTTTGGGATTTGATCAGCGCTGAAGTATGGGACTTGGTGGAAGAATCCCGCTCCATGCATTGGGTCCTTCCCTCCCTCAACTCCACATTCATAGCTCTTGTCCCCAAAGGTGAAGAAGCCAATACGCCCGATAAATTCTGGCCAATTGCCCTCTGTAATGTTATCTATAAGCTCATTTCCAAGGTTGTGGCCAATCAACTCAAACCCCTCCTTCCTCTGCTTATTCTCCCAGAACAAACAGGTTATGTCGAGGGTCGTCAGATTATGGATGGAATTATCCTATCCAATGAAGTAATTCATTCGCTAAAAATTCTCAAAAAACCGGGCATGATAATGAAGCTTGATCTATCTAAGGCCTTTGACAAACTCAGTTGGGAATTTATCCAGCAAATGTTGCTCGCCTTCGAATTCAGTGCAACCTGGACACGATGGATTATGAACCTCATATCCTCCCCATGCTTTTCATTCCTCCTCAATGTCTCCCCATCCATGCCCTTCCGTTCATCGCGAGGCATTCGCCAAGGGGACCCTCTCTCCCCGTTCATTTTCATTCTTATGGCGGAAGGGCTCAGTCGCCTCCTCCATCATGTTGTTTCCTCCAAAGTAGTCAAAGGCTTAGCACTTCATGGTCTTAATCCGTTATCTCATCAGCAATTTGTGGACGATACGATGCTTTTTGGTCATTCCTCTTCCCAAGAAGCTAAAGCCTTCAAATCTTTGCTCTCTCTTTTCTCTGAAGCCTCTGGCACCTCAATCAATGCCTCCAAGTCTCAACTTTTCTTCTTCAACACCCCTGTCTCCACTCAGCATAACATAGCTCGAATTCTAGGCTTCTCCATTATTGTTCTGCCATCCAAGTACTTGGGGGCTCCTCTCATGGCATCAGCCCTCAAGCACGCGTCCTGGCGCACGCTTTTAGATAAATTGGAAGTGAGACTCTCTTCTTGGACCTACCGATCGCTCAACATAGCCAGTAGACTCATTCTGATCAAATCAGTCCTCCAAGCAATGCCCCTGTATCTTTTTTTTATTCTAGCAGCACCAAAGTGGGTGCTCAAGGCTATCCATAACCTCCAACGGGGCTTTCTCTGTGGCTCGAATGGACTCAAAAGAAAATGGGCCCTTGTCAAATGGGCGGAAGTATGTCAATCTAAAGCAAATGGAGGATTAGGACTAAGGGATCCCCTACAAAGCAACAGCACAATGGGAGAAAAAATTTGGTGGAACTGGCTAGTAAAGCCGCACATCCCCTGGGCAAAGTTGTGGCAGGCTAAATACGCACCAGGAAGTCAGTGGAACGAGCTCATCAGAATTAGTCCGAGCATTACAGGCTCCATGATCTGGAACTCGACTAAAATTCATAGCGCCTTCATTCAGGCATACAATTTTTGGGAGATCCACTCAGGGACAACGGCACGGTTTTGGGAGGATTCATGGCAGCAAATTCCAAAACTTGCCACGCTCTTCCACAAGCTGCGCTGGCAGCACCATATGCAACATTCAAATACAACTAAATTCTCTCAGTTTTGGCAGCAACAAGAACCTCAAGATTTTCGTACTTGGAAACCAGCTAGATCCTAGCAGACAGACTGGCAAGATGAAACATATGATGACATAGACAAGGAGCTTCTTCAAAGGAAAATTATTCCCTCCTCCCAACAGGACAAATTGAGATGGGGCCACACCTCAAGAAGGATCTTCACCACCAAGGAGGCCTATACCATACGCTATGATCAAAGCACTAATGACAAGGATCAATTATGGACTCATATATGGCAGCCAAGATTGCGGCCCAAAATATCCACCTTCCTATGGCTACTAAGCAAACAACGCATTCTCACATGGGATAATCTCCAAAGAAGAGGCTTTATAGGCCCCTCTCGATGCCCCAATTGCAACGCTCAGGAGGAAACCATCGCTCATCTCATGGAGACATGCCCTCTCGCAGCTCAGATATGGAATAGAGTAGATCACTGCAATAATGGAAGACGGGAAAGGCAAGGGGACATCGCAAGCATTCTCCGAACCTAGCCCAAGCAACCCTATCAAAGCCCCATTTTGAACTCATTATGGAATCTCATTCCAAGCTTTCTATACTGGGCATTATGGAAGGAAAGAAATAATCGAGTCTTCAACAACAAGAGTAGATCCGCAAAAATCCTCTAGCTTCTCCTGAAGTATAATCTTCAAGAAACGCTAGCACTCAGAGCTTGGACAGAAAGTGACTGGCCTACTTCACCTCAGGAAAAAAACATCTGGAATTCCTGGAATCTCAATATCTCCTATTCCCAATTGGATACTCACCGCAATCCTTCCAAAAGCACATCCCCCTCCCCCCTGCAGGAGCTTCTTTTAAACTTAATTTTGATGGGGCTGCTAAGGGGAACCCGGGTCCATCAGGGTATGGAGAAGTCATCAGAAATGCAGAGGGATCGGTTGAATACATCTATTATGGTTCAACTAGAACAAATACCAACAACATGGCAGAGGTGGAAGGAATGTGGAAAGGAATCTGTATGGCTGATCACCACAACTTCTATCCATTGGAAGTAGAAGGAGATTCCCTAATACTAATCAATGCAGCAGTCAGAATCCAAGCAGGGTCCTCAGCAACAAAAATCGCCTCCAGCTGAGAAGACAGGCTCCGACGCCCTAACAATATCATCTTCAAGCATGTTAAGCACACTGCCAACAAAGTTGCAGATAGACTTGCAAACCAAGGGGTGAATCAGCAGGGTCCTCACTACGCATGTTCTCTCCATGATGCAAAGGATACAAAACTTCAACAGGATTGCCACACGTTGGTGCTCCAGGATCTTCACCCCCCGGATGCGGGTGCGAGCAGGTGATAACAGTACTGGGGCGGGCTTCCCACTGGGCAAGTGGCAGCCCAGGCCCGCCACCTGTACACGACAATTAACTCCCGGCTTTAATAATCCCTCAAGACGCTTCATCCACGGCATTCGAGCTGATTCGACCATCCCTCCTCCCACGAGGTTTGCAATTCCACCCTCCGGGAAACTAATGAACACCTCTGGTTCACACATGGCACGCCGCAGGTCCTCTCCATATAATGACAGATGCTTAGGCAAGGTAATGTATAGCTTGTGGATTGTTCAGGTTTACATCTAGTTCGGGAATTCTGTGTTGTGGCAGGTTCAGAGAGAAAGGAGCGGCAACGAAACAAGCCGGCTCCCAGCATTTCCCTCCCAACTCTCCGCACTAGATTGCAGCTGCTGGTGGCCTGCTATCAACCCTCGGCCTGCTTTCTTTCCTTCGCCTTCCATCATTCCCTGGTCTACTCGTCGGTTTGCTCAGGTTTGTAGAAGCGATTCTCTCCTGCAATTACCTGTGCCTTCTGTAGCCCTTTGGCCTTTCCGTGCCTCTGCACCTCTGGTTAACCTGCTGCATAATTCCCAGTCTATTCCACATCACTCCAGCCTCCTTTGTGTCCACCCCGGTCTGCAATGCCTAAGGAGAGGCTTCACGCTAGTTGCCGCCGTGGTGGGTCTCGGGGAGGGGCAAGAGGTCGAGCCTCCATCCCTCGTTCCTCTGACTCATTGTCGGACGATGCTAACAGTGCTCATTGCCGATGTGGAAGAAGACCAGGGTAAGCTCAAGCCCCGGCATGCAATCACAGCTTCCATCCCACCTCCCACTTCAGCTTCCCCTGCCTTCTGGACTCCGACACTTACTATGTGTCTGTTAAAATTGAAAAATGTGAGCATGAGGTTCGTGGGCCAGCGGCAGAGGAACACAGGCCTCCGGCTCTAGTTCTGGATCAACCAACCTTGTCTCCTGCACAGAGGGTCAGTCTGGCAATTCTTCCTCTAGCTCCAGAGCAGGGTCAGCACCAATTGGCAGAGGCATCAGCGGGAGCCGTGGCCGGTCCAAGCGCACTTGCGGAAGACGATGCGCCTTACACAGACTCAAGCGAGCTAGACCCGTATGCTTGCAGAGTGGTGGAAGAGGTGCCATCTACCTCTGTGGACGACTGAACCGGTTCTCAGGGCTATCGGTCGAAGGGTATGGCAATGTCTTTTGTTTATATGTTGGGTAATGACATGCGTCTTTTTCAGTGCTCTATCGATATGTAAGGTTGCTGCTCTGTACAGTCCACAGCAGCACAACCATAGTTCTTATGATATGCTTATGTGTGCGGCGTCAATGGTGGAATATAGAGTCCAGGAATATGTTTTTTGAGTCAGTCTTGGGGTTCCGGGTTCTGGTTAAAAAGTCTGTATTTCAGAATATATATGGGTTTCAGGGTTTTTTTTTCCTCTCTGTCAGAGTTCTGTAACAGCAGGCAAGTCTCCCAATCATGGGGAAGGACAAATGCCTGGCTAGATAAGGTCATCGATGCTGCAAAATCCATCTCTGTAGGATGGTGCTATCCGAGGTTCGCCTCGTTGTAAGTTTTTGAAGTTTTTTGTACCATAATAGAATTAGCCTAATTTACAAAAAAAAAATATATGTGACTAGCTAATACGTAATACAACTAACAATCACTAACATGAATGACTATTTTAGTCTAGGAATAAAAATACAACTACCTAACAAGTACTACAATAATATGAATCAATGTTTTATGTTATTCATCTTAATTGTGTCAAGCAATCTAAACTTACAAGTGATAGGGGATTGAAAAGTTGTTAAAGATTGGTTGAAAGGTTATCCTTCCTTAAACACTTCTTCATCCTCACATGGTGTATAGGTGAGTTAACTTTGCACCATGTATTCTCTAATAATTTTTTAATTTTAAAAATATAATTTTTAATAAAAAAATTATTTTATTTATTTTTTAAAAATCTATTCATTGAATCTAATTGGATCTAGTTCTAATTTGAAATTAATTTGAAGGTAAATTTTAATTTTTAAGACTATAATATCAAATAAAAACTACTTTAATTTCATATTAATTGACCTACATCCATCTTAACCCCAGATCTATCAATTGTTGAGAGGGGTCCAACCTATCGAGGTGCAACTTTTTTTTTCTAGTGCAAAACTTGAGGAAATGTTTTCACCTCGAGAGATTGGATCCCTCTCAGCACTTGATAGTTATAGGGTTAATATGGATCTAGGTTGGTTATATAATACTATATAATATCTATATTTTTATGTGTGTCTATTTGTTATTCCCTCTCTCTATCTCACCCCCCAAACATACACACACCCTCTCTCCCTCTCTTCCCCTTCTCTATCTATCTCTCTCTTCCCCTTCTCTTCCTCTCTATCTATATCCTTCTATCTATTCCCTCCCGCTCTCCTCTCTCCCTCACTCTCTCTCCATGACTCCCTTGTCACCCTCTCTCTCTCTCCACCTTTCTCCCTCTATGTTTTCCTTGTTCCCTCCCTCTCCTACCCCCTCCAATTCCATCTCTCTCTCCTCATCTCTATCTTCCTTCCTCTCTATCCCTTATCTCCCACCTCCCTCTATCTCTCCCCCAAAAATCACTCTCCCTCTCTCTCTCTCTTCTGTCCAACTCTATCACTATCTTCCCCCCTCCATATCCTTCTCCATCTCTATGTCTCCATTTCTCTCCCTTCCCCTTCTCTCCCTATCTCTATCCTCTCAGCTTCTTTCTCTTCCCTCCTCTCTCTCTCACTCTCTCTCTCCATCTCTCCCTTCTCACTCCTCTCTCTCTCCACTCTATCTCTCTATGTCTATGTTATTTCCTCCCTCTCTCCCACTCCAACTCCATATCTCCCTCTCTTTCTCCTCCCTCTTCCTTTCTCCTCCCTCTTCATTTCTCTCACTCCCTCTCTCCCACCTCACTCTCTCCCCCCATCACTCTCTCTATCGTCCAACTTTTTCATAGTCTCACTCCCTCTCTCCACCCCCTCCCCAACTCTCTCGTAAATTTGATAACATTGTATTGTGTTTAAGACATTATCTAAATTAGAAAAACTTAATTGGTCGTAAAATATTAAACCTATATTTTGGATCAATCATATGAAAGAAAATAAAATAATGAAAAAAATTAAAAAAATCATGCACTATATTTAATCTATTATAATTAGTCAATTTGCTTGCTCTCATCCCTTGGATCCTTAGCTATGATGGATCGATGTCCCAATGTCGGTTCAATAAGGTTTTAATAAAATTAAGCTAAGATGGATCTATGCCAGTTCTTTATATATATATACATATATATAATATATATATTATATATAAAGAACTGGCATAGATCCATCTTACCTTAGTTTTATTAAAACCTTATTTTAATTTCTTTGGGAATATTTTTAGTAGTCGTGAGGATAGAGGGTTTATCTATATCTCAAATTTTAACATTTTCCCTTTTAGATTCAACTAAAAAAATGTTGTAAATTAAATTAAAATAAAATATTTTTACTATGAAATAAGTTACCATTTTTTGGCATGTGGTATTGATAAGCCATGGCATTGGTTGTAAAATATTAAACCTATATTTTGGATCAATCATGTCAAAGAAAATAAAATAATGAAAAACTTAAAAAAATCATGCACTGTATTTAATCTATTATAATTAGTCAATTTGCTTGCTCTCATCCCTTGGATTCAGCTAAGATGGATCTATGTCGATTCCTTATATCTAATATATATAATATATATAATATATATATATATATATTATATATATATATATATATATATATATATATATAAAGAACCAACATAGGTCCATCTTAGCTTAATTTTATTAAAACTTTAGTTTAATTTTTATGGGAATATTTTTAGTAGTCATGAGGATAGATGGTTTAGATATATCTCAAATTGTAACACTTTCTCTTTTAGATTCAATTAAAAAAATGTTGTGAAATTAAATTAAAATGAAATATTTTTACTATGAAATAAGTTATGGTTTTTTGACATGTGGCATTGATAAGCCATGGTATTGGCCCACGGTATTTTAACAATGTGGATTTACATGTTAATATCCATGGTAAAGTGAGGGTGAATATGCATGGTTAACAATCTTGTCATATTGTTATAAAATATTTGATTGTGAAAAAATTTATGTTTTTTGGGCATGTGGTATTGATAATCCATGGTATTGTAACAAAGGGTATTTTTTACAAGTTAATAATATCTAACGTAATGTGCGGGTGAATATGCACGGTTAAGAATCTTGTCATATTGTTGTAAAATATTTTGGTTGTGAAATAAGTTATGTTTTTGGACTTGTAGTATTGATAAGTCATGGTATTGGGAATCTTGTCATATTGTTGTAAAATATTTTGGTTGTGAAATAAGTTATGTTTTTGGACTTGTAGTAGTGATAAGCCATGGTATTATAACAAAGCCTATTCACAAGTTAATAACAAAATCAAAATATAACAAATTAAATTTTATTATTTTTATTAATTTAACTTTTTATTATTAATTGAGGTCATATTTAAATATTTACACTCATCCCAATATCATTTTTAACTTTTTCTTCTTCTTTTTAATTTAGCATCTTACTAAAAAGTAAATCATTTAACCCAATTGCAATTTATATATTTATTTTATATTATAAATATT
>APFE030845943.1:18834-38368 GCA_000404065.3 Pinus taeda
ACAATTCTTCCTTATTTATACTTTGAATTTTTTTTGCATATCAGTACCATAAAAATGAGCTTGAACAAGAAAAACAGACAGTCACATCAAAGAACACCAGATATAAGGTGGAAACCCAATGTGGGTGAAAACCACCTGCTGCAATATGTCTCTATCTTCTTTCAAATTAGAAACTCCTTTTACAATGGTCTTGTACTGGTGCAGTCCTTTACCAGTACGCAGGCTGCAACCTGCAGAGAGCTACAACTCTCTCTCGTTTTCCAGTCTCTCCTGGAAGGGAGCTACAACCCCCTACTTCTTTTCTTACAAGGACCACTTTTCATAAATTTTCAAACTGCGTCCATATAAATGATCATTAAGTACATATAAATTACAGTCAGCTGTAGTAACCAGATCAAAATAATAGAACTGAACCCAGAACACCTTATCAACAGATAGTCCTGAACCAGATACGCAACTTTCCTTTCTTTGGCCTGCGCCAGTACGCACTTCACCCTCTGCTTCTCTGCGTATACCCGCAGATCTCCTTCTGCTGCATTGCGTACAGTACGCACCCAAATGCAATATCACGCCGCGTACTGCCACAGTAGGCACGCACCCAAAAGAACTATCGCGCCGCGTACTGTTACAGTAGGCACGCACCCAAATGAGCTATCGCGCTGCGTGCTGTTACAGTAGGCACGCACCTGAACCACTGCTGCTCGGCGTACCCACGCAGTCACCCTTCGTCTGCTCTGCGTACCTGCGCAGCTCGCCTTCTTCTACTCTGCGTACCCACGCAGAGGTACCGTTAAACACCTGCGTACCTCAGATTAGGGCTGAATTTGCAGATCACCAGTGTGCTATAGTTAAACGGATGCCCAAATCTAATCAAGCGCTCAGGAGATCACCCTTTTCAGATTCGCTTTCCACTTTCACTTTAATATAGATCAATCCTTTTGAAACAATAACCCAATAGATCAGATCTTAAGATATTCAACCCAAAGCATACTAAGCCAAATGATCTCCTTTGCTTTATATAGGCAAGCTCTTCCTCAAATCAAGGATCATGGGGCTCAATAATAATAATAAAATAAAACAATACCACGGGCCAAAACCATGATAACACAATATTGTCGGCTAAATACCAAGGGTTAAACACAAGGAACCCAACGTGTGCGCTTTTTACTGCCTTGAAGTGAGTGCACAGGGGTACGCACCTCAAGAATGGGTAGCCTGCGTGTCTGGACGCGGTCCCTGCACGACGTACCTGCGGGTACGCACCTTCTGAACTGTTCTCCTGCTTACTCCTTAATTTTCATCATATTGAGAGCCTTGCCATGGGTGTTGCCATCAAGTACAACATCTGTAACATATAACCATACCAGAAACATAATGCCAACAATAAAATATTCACAGATTACAACATCACATTGTAGCACTCTATTTTTCTCTGCCTTGTCTATATCTGCATGTATTCACACATTAAAACATCACATTGTACCACAATATTTTTCTCTGCCTTGTCTATATCTGTGTGGAAATTCCAGAAGAAGGAAGACCATCAACATGATTTATGGATTTCATGGGATTCGAACCCCAGATGGAGTTTGCATGGGAAACACCTTAGGAGAGCATCAACGATTAGATGGAGAAAGGGCAAGGTCACTGGGCATGGATATTTTGGTAATTTGATCTATGGATTTCATGGGATTTGAACTCCAGATGGAGTTTGCATGGGAAACACCTTAGGAGAGCATCAACGATTAGATGGAGCAAGGGCAAGGTCACTGGGCATGGAAATTTTGCTAATTTGTACATGGGTATTTGGACTCTATTCTTCCTTTTTACTAAAGAGGATTTTTGTTTGTATGTGTAAATAATTTCAAGGGTTTATATGATCAAAGCATAAATTTTATCTAGAGTTGAGGGTTTAGTTATTATGATAAGGGAAAGGTTATTGGGCGTGGATATTTTGGTAATTTGTACATAGAAGTTGGCCTATGTTCTTCCTTTTTACTAAAGAGGATTTTTGTTCTTATAGGTAAATAATTTCGGTGGTTTATATGATCAAAGCATAAATTTTATTTAGAGTTGAGGGTTTAATGATTATAATACATGGGTATGAATTTGGACTCTATTCTTCCTTTTTACTAAAGAGGATTTTTGTTCTTATGGGTAAATAATTTTAAGGGTTTATATGATCAAAGCATAAATTTTATTTAGAGTTGAGGGTTTAATGATTATGATATTTTGGTAATTTGTACATGGGTATGCATTTCGACTCTGTTCTTCCTTTTTACTAAAGATGATTTTTATTCTTATGGGTAAATAATTTTGAGGGTTTATATGATCAAATCATAAATTTTATCTAGAGTTGAGAGTTTAATGATTATGATAATGTAGATCTTGATTGCGGCCAACAATTTATCAAAAGATAATGCCAAAGTAAACATTTTGCATGTCCTTATTGTACAAATGGTTTAATGATTATGATAGACAATGCACAAGTAAGCGTTTTGTATGTCTTTATTGTACAAAGGGTTTAATGATTATGATAACGCAGATATTGATTACGGACAAAAATTCATCAAAAAACAATGGACAAATAAGTATTTTTCTTGTCCTTATTGTACAGATCAGTTCGATCCTCCCTAACGTTTCTAGGGTAAAAATGCATGAAATTTTATTTTTTCTTTTCACCTTTTTTTTAGTGGTTGATTGTTTTTGTAATGGACTCTACCATGCCCAAATTAAAAGGGCTCAAGTGACACAAGAAAATTTTCTGGTAGGATGCAAATGCTAGACCTTCCTCAAACTTTGTTACATGAAATTAAAATTTCTTGTAATCATAAACATAAAATCTTTTATGTTTCATCCTTAGATTCTAATCTCAAAGCCTACAATTTTAAACCATGTTACTATATTTCAAGTAGAATATACTTAGATCCATTAAACCTTACAACTCTCCAAATCTTAGGTTAATTTCAGCTAAAAAGAAGGAACATGAATGACTTTTGCAATTTAGATTCATTTCTAACAAACAATGATTAAAAATGGAAGAACTCAATCATCTAATAACTTTTACCCACCCATCAATTTCGAAGACCTTTGGTATTATTCTGAACCTAAACAGAGAGAGTAGAAGAAGAAGAGGATCCTGGATGAGGTGGACCCTGACCTGCTTGATACTTTTCAAAAGTTGGGCATGCCCTTGAATAAAAAAGGAGATTGACCAACGTTTTTGTAGATGTTGTTTTCGACAGTGTTTTCATTGCTACCATGCATATGTAGACTCTATAGGTAGTTGAGGTTATCTTTTGTTCGTTATAAGAGGTAATTCAAGAGCATCTTTGTCTAGTTAGGAAGTATCTTGGCAAATTTTTTGCTCCTACTCATAACTATTATGTTGCATTATATTTTTATTTTTTAGTGATAGATCCTTTTATTAAATCTCCAAGCACACTTTGTCACCCATGGAAATATCCACTTATTTTAGGATGAATGAAATGGAGACCAAGAATTTTGAGAGGACTCTTATTTTTGTAGATGAGAGGAGTTCTGTGACGTGAGAGGAGTTTTGTGACATATATTGAAGGATGAACCATACCATTTTATGACACCAATCATCTACATGCCACAACAGTGGATCTTTATTGCATCGAGGGAGCAATGATAAAGTATTCCACTTTAAATAATTGGTATGTCGGGGATGAGGAATGCAGATATGGGATTTATAATTTTATTATGAAAAGAGGTTTTTGCGATGGAGACAAATCAAGGATTTCATGGACCTGAGTAGAGACAGGTTCAACAATCACCTGGAAATAATCAAGCATTATTTGAAAGGCAATGATGCAATTGGAGAGTTCTATTATGTTGCCTTGAAAAATAACTAACAATAATGTTGCCTTGAAAAATAACTAACAATAGGGGGGACAAAGATGATCCATATAGGGAAGAATTGCAAGAGTAGGATTGTTTTTAAAATTATATCTATAGGCAAGTCAAGGGACTACTACAAAGGATTAGTGTAGGTGCAACCAAAGTATCATAATGCAAGGAATTTTTCACAGTGTGATTTGATGCTCATCGGTGACGAGGAAGCTGCAAATACTTATTGTTACATTCAGGTATAATTAAGTTGCATTCTTAAGTCTCTAATTTCATTTATTGATAGTCCTTCTTGTGTCCTTGTCTCTCTTAATTTCATTGTGGTAGGATTGGAATGGGTTAAAAAATCAAGCATATCATTTAATCAAATAGACACCCACATGTCACTACATGTCATTGTACATACTATTTGTTTTTTATACAATTAGAAGTGAGAAATATGATGTGTTCACACACAAAAAATCCTAGCATGCATGATGAATCCCCCTCCAATTCCATTTTCTATGGTGACATTTTATTTGCTTTGTTTATACAGGTCATCTAGCCACATAGTGGCCACTATCGAATTTTGAGGTATATGTGCTACGAATATTTTATAGTCTACTTTATTTTATATTCAAGTATTCATCGTCTTTCATGTCTTCTACTCTGCGTTGTATCTTCTTTCATTTTCAGGAGAGGAACTCAATATTGATGGTAAGAAGCAGCAATTAAAGAAAGAGGAGAACAATAACACTGGAGTGATAAATGTAAAATGAGAGAGAGAAGAGAATCTATCTAGTGATAACCTTAGAGCCAATATCTTGCATAAGACACACTCATAGAGACTGATGGTCAAGCATTCAGAATTGGTGAATTCACTTGCAATGCTTTGGAAACACACTGATAATGTTTTGAAATGATGAAATAATATTTCATGTGTAAATTGTAGTCCAACCCATATTAAGTTGGAAAATCATATTGTAATACTTGATATTTTATATAATAAAATTTATATGGTTGAAATTATTTTTATTTGCACTTGATATTATTTAGTCTTGTAATTAACATATGTAACTTTGTGTTATCATATAAGATAAACATGCACATTGTATGACATTTTCTTAAAATTTAGTCACAAAATCATACTAATTAATTTATGATGATTAATAATAAACACATAAAATCAATATAAAACTACTAAATTAGTAGTTTATATTAATTAATGATGAACATGAATTAATTAAATGAATAGAAACTACTAAACCATTCGTTTATATAATGAATATGAAAATACCAAAAAAAGATAAATGACTACTGCAAATGATAAATTTTTTATTATTAAATTATGTCTAAATTTTGCATATATACGACTATTAGTATCTAATTTACAACATTTTATAACCTGACTAAAATTTAGTCATATCTCTTTCATCATTAATTGGTTTTAAATGATGACTAAAGTTTGCATATATATGACTATAATTTACAGTATCTTATAACACGACCAACATTTTGGTCATATTTATTTGATCATTAAATGGTTTTTTCGAGGATTTATATATATTTTGTTATATATCTGGTCATTAATTGCGAAAATTAATGACTAAACCATTGAAAAATTAATGACCAAATTTATGACTAAATATACTACTAGATGGTAAAATTGAGGAAACCAATTAATGACTAAGCTAAAAATTACTAAAAGTTGATCACGTTATAAGATACTATAAATTAGCTATTATTGGTCACCGACTAAAAAATGGTCATTTATATGCATTTTTTTCTTGATTTTTTAGTAACTAATTAGTCATTTTGTACTAGTGGATTATATATATGCATTTGGAATGAGGTAATATTAGGGCTGACCTGATCCATGAAAAGAAACAACCATTAGCTACAATTGACTTGAGAAAATTGTTAATAGGTCGATATTAAAGAGAAGATTTTTAGCCTTTGAAAAAATATTTTTTTTGTGTCTTTCAAAATACATGATTCAAGGCTAAATTTGACAATCGTTTTATGCCAATTTAATTTACAATGTTAGAACTTCTTCTAGGGAAACACTAAAGTATTAAGTTCATGAAACTTTTAGGAAAAAGGTGTTGGTTCTAAACCTATCCTTGGGGCATCAAAATCAAAATATAAATATCTCTCCAAACAATATGACCCATAGGTAATGCCGCCTGTTAAATGAAATGGTGTGACAAGGGCTACCAATATAGAAGGCCCTTTCATCCAAATTCACTAATTTGTGCATGTATGTCACCAAACAAAAGTTGTCCCATTGACCCTTTGACATCAATGTCAATTTCCTCCAACAATCTCCCCCTTTGTCATTGATGTCAACACTTACGCTCCCCCTGTCTCCATGCTTCACTTCCTTTGTCTCTAGGCTACACTTCCTTTTCTCTCCCCCTTTGATATCAATGGAAAAGGGTGTCTTTATTTTTTGAGGCTACTACCCTTGATGATATTTCTTTTTCAACATATTTTCTTCTCCAAAACTTACTAGGTTTGCTTTCTTGCCTAATATACTTAGGATTCCACTTCAAGTCACTTTTGGAGTCTCGATAAATATGCCAAAGGTTATGGGATTTAAAGAATTATGTGTTTTACATTAATGATGGAACAAATTTTGTGTAACTGTTGTTGGAGAATACATTTGGGTTTCCAACTTGTCTGCTTTTCAACATGCTTCTGAGTATTACATGAAATCCTTTCTAATTAACCTTGTTACAAGTTTTGCAATCCCTAGCCTTATGCCCAAAATTTGTATAGGAATAACAACAACAAAGAAATATACTTTGGTACTTTGGTGTGTTGGATTATCATGATATTCTTCTGAAATTTCTCCTTTGGGGATTTGGTGATTGCATTTTCTTTGCATGAAGGTTCACTTGGACTTGAATTATTGTAATTGAAAATGTTATTTAGCCCTTCCAAGCTTTTTAACCTTTTATTGTTCTTGTTGACATCAACCCTTAACGACACAACTTCTTCTTCACGCTACTCGCAATATTCTTCCTTCTTCTTTAGCTGCCATTTTGTCACTTCTTCAATTCTTCTTGATTCTTCAAGCAAGGTATTTAAGGAGATAATTTATTCTTTAATCCTTCTCTCTTGTTGATCAAATTATGCTTATAGCTTGTTCAAGTCTTCGTATTTTTATTTAAGATGCCTTGTCGAAATCCCTTCTCTTTTATCTTCCTCTTCTACATCAGTTTGTAAGTATTTGATTTCTTCTAGAGTAGATATAATATGTCCTTTAAAATAAGCTATGGATTCCCCTTTATAGGCTTCTTTGTATGGATCTATCCACGGGGTCTTCACTCAATGAACCTATGACATAGCACATGTGTTTGTGGCATATTAAACAATACCCTTAATTTGAATGCATATGAGAAAATACCTATAAAAATCACTTTGTTTAACCCCGTCCCAATACAAACCCAATACACCTTCCCAATATAAAAAATCCCTACTTTCAATAGATATTGTAGGTATCCATATTTTCATTAACATTTTGTATACCCCTTTATATTTTTTCATTACCTTGAAGCTCCATTTTTTATACAAAACATATAAAAACCCCTTATCTCCTATTATTTGCTCAATATAATATGTCATTTTTTCCTCAATATATATTCCCCAATATGAATGCATGTGGTATGGTATTTCTCCCACAGTGAATCCCCCTGTGGATCTATCATACTTGATGAGATTCCATCAAACAAGAGGTATATGTGAGATAAGGACATTGGGCCAAACTAAACTACTTAATATTTAGTGTCTTTAGAATGTTATGGAATTGTAATAATAGAGGAGACTTCCTTTTCCTTTTCCATGGAGCGTTTAGAGGCTAGCCTTTTTTCCTTTCCCATCTTGTTCATGAGATCTTCCTTCCAAGTATTATATTATGATGAATGAACTAACTAAGATACCAATTGTTGGAAGGAATGAGGGGGGGTGAATCAATATTCCATAAATTTCAACATGTAAAGATCATAGAGAATTAACTAGTATCATCACATAGAGAAATACAAAATAATTACATGAACAATATATTTATATTACAATGGAAGCTACAACTTCTGATTCACCAGCTACGACTAGAAATGATACAACCCCAACATATTTACCAACCATTACTAGAAGGAGAGACAACCCTTGGTTTACCAACATCCACTTGAAGGAGGCAGAAACCTCCTAAAAGAAGCTACAATTTCCTTGACTAGCACAAGATTGCCACCCTCAACAAAACAATATAGGACAATAATATTTAGTTCTCGCACTAGGGATAATTTCCCACTTATAGAAAAGATCAATCCTCTTCAACAAATTAGTATATGCAACTGTTGCTTGTGTTCAATCATAATTTTGCAATCACCGTAACTCTTGTCCTTAACCTGCCACCTCAGGCACAAACCAATGTGCCATTGGTATGCCCTATGACCAACTTCTAGTAGTCTCAAATTTATTCTAGAACTACTAAAGCTCAAGCCCCTTAGGTTTTCCTTTAGTCACAAATATCAAACATGCTTTAGCCTTTCCACACTTAGTCAACAATCTCTATCAAACTTGTCATTGTTATCTCTATTACACTTCAGGTATTATTGTTTGTTATGTCCAATTAGAAATATGTGTTTGACTTATAGACATCTTAGGGAATACATAATCCAAAAGAAGAATTTTATTTCATACCTCAAAAAATCAGTAATATATTGCCTACTTACTTATTTTTATATATTAAAACTTTTTTCTTAGCTTTGTCTTCAAACCTGTCCCTAAGTTTTCCTTTGCTTCTACACAAAGAAGGGGAATTTTCCTCCCTTAAACTTCCTTCTAATGCAGCATGAAGTACCTCAAAATCAACGCAAACCAGGCTGATCAACTTCAATATGTGGCTTAGAAAAACTTCGGGAATGTCCTCAAATAAGGTTGAGATCAGTCTGAGAAAGAAGCCTTAGATAGACTGAAAATTTCCTCAAGTGGAGCCTCATGTTCTGATTAAGAATTTTCAGATTTTATGCCTCAGATTGGATCGAAATCAAACTCAAACTTACACCTCTATGATGGCTTAGGATTACAGGTTCATATTGACCTCAGGAGGGCCTAAAATTCAACCTAACATGTCTCTATGTTGCAGTCTACATAGAGCTCAGGTTCCTATTTCCTGTTACCTCCATAAAGCTCAGGTCTAGCCTCAAACTATCTTGGATTTTTCCAACAACTTATTTGATGTATCTTTCCTCATAAATCAAAGAAGAATGTGATAAAAATTAGAAAATATGCCTTGGATTTAGACTTTCTTCTTCACCTCATACTTAGTCTTGTTGCACCAAGAATTCACCACAGAAGAGTGACTTAGAAGAACTTTGATATTAGACCTCTTTCTTTATATATTCAATCAGCTCATGACCTGCACTATTCCTTAGATTTTTATTCATAGATGCTCTCATTTGATGCTAAAAAATTACCATGACTTGAGGTTATATATATGCATTTGGTGTGAGGTAAGATTAGGGTTGAGCTGATCCATGAAAAGAAGCAACCTTTTTTTGGAGCCGACTTCAGAAATTGTTATTAAGACAACCTTGAAGAGAATAATTTTAGCCTTTTAAAAATAATTATTTGTGTCTTTCAAAATACATGATTCAAGTTTGACTTTGACAACGGTTCTATGATAGTTTAATTTACAATGCTAAACCCTCTTCTAGGGATTCAATGAAGTGTTAAGACCATGAACTTTTGAGGAAAATGTGTTGGTGCTAAACCCATCCTTGGGGAATTAAAATTCAAATATCAATATCTCTCCAACCAAGAGGAACCATAGGGAATTCCTCCTATAAATGAAATGGTGTGACAATGGATACAAATCTAGAAGGTTTGCGCTTCTAAATTCACTAATTTGTGCACACAAATCACCAAACAAATGCTAGCCCATTCACCCTTTGACATCACTGACAATTTCTTCCCACTATATCCTCCTTTGTCATTGATGTCAAAACTCATGTCCCCTTGTCATAATGCTCCCCCTGTATCCATGCTTCACTTCCTTTGTATCCATGTTGCACTTCCTTTACTCTCCCCCTTTGACATCAATGACAAAGGGTGTCTTGATTTTGCAGGGTTGCTCCCCTTGATGATATTTCTTCTTCAACATGTTTTCTTCTCCAAACCTGAGTGGGTTTTCTTTCCTGCCTAATATTCTTAGGATTCCACTTTATGTCACTTCTATAATATTGAGCAATATAACGCCCAACGTTATGCCATTTAAAGCATTTTGTGTTGTACATAAATGATGGAGAAAATGTTATGTACCTTTCGGTAGAGAAACCATTAGAATTTCTTACTTTTCTGCTTGTGAACATGCTTCTATGGTTTTGATGATATCCTATATAATTAACCCTATTATGAGCTTTGCAATTCCTATCATTATGCCGAAAATTTATATAGGAAAAACAACAACCAAGGAATATACTTTTGTACCTTAGTAAGTTGGATTGCCATGATAGCCTTCTAAATTTTTTTTGCCTTAGAGGAGGTCTAGCCTTCTATTTATCTTCTTCATAAAGTATCTTCTTGAGAAAATTTTTCTTCTTATGGTTCTCACTTGGCCTTTTGAAGAGAAAGATTATGCTTTTAAGTTTTCTTTCAAATTTCTCCTTTGGTAACTCGGTTTTTGCTTTTTCTTTGCATGAAGGTTCGCCTAGAATTTATTTATTGTAGCTGACAATGTTATCCAGCCCTTGTAATCTTTTTAATTTTTTATTGAGATTGTTGACTTCAACCCTTAATGATACAACTTATTCTTCACATTATTCACAATCTTATTCCTTCTTCTTTAGCTAGAATTTGGTCAGTTATTCAATTCTTCCTGCTTATTAGGGCCTTCAAGGAGATAATTTATTCTTTAATACTTCTCACTTGTTGATCAAATTATGATTGTACCTTCTTCAAGTCTTTAGATTTTTATTTAAGGTGCCTTGTGAAAATATCTTCTTTTTTATCAGCACCTTCTACTTCGGTTTGTAAGTGCTCAATTTCTTCAAGAGAAGATATAAGTTTTCCTTTAAAATCAATTATGCCTTCCCCTTCATAGGCTTCTTCGTATGGATCTATGATACTTTATGAGATTTTGTCAAATAGGTGGTCTCGATGAGATAAGGAGATTTGGTAAACATAAATTGCTTCATCTTTACTGTCTTTAGAATGTTATGGAATCATAAAAACATAGGGGACTTCCTTCTCATTTTCCTTGGAGTGTTTGGAGGGTAGACTTTTTTCCTTTCCCATGTTGTTCCCAAGTTTTTCCTTCCATTTATTAAAATGTGGTGAAGATACCAACTCTGATACCAATTGTTGGAAATACTGAGAGGGGGGCTGAATCAATATTTCTTAAATTTCAACAATTAAATATCATAAAGCATTAAACAATAACATCACATCAAGAAATACACAAAAATTATATAAAAATTTATTTATATTACAAGGGAAGCTATAAATTCTGGTTTACCATCTACAACTTGAAGAACCCAAGATATTTACCAACCACTACAAGAAGGAAATAAAACGCCTTAATTTACTAGCATCTTGGATGGAGGTGACAACCTCCTGAAGGAAGATACAACTTCCTTGCCTAGCACCACATTTCCACCCTTGACAATAAAATATAGAATAATAATATTTGGATCCCATACCAGGGATAATGACCCACTTACAACAATTCCCAATCCTCTTCAACAAATCGCTAGCTACAATTTTGCTTGCATTCATTCACAATGATGCTATCACCACAACTCTTGGTCTTAACCTACTTCCTCAGGAAAAAACCAATGGGCCTCTGGTTTACCCTATGACTAGCTTCTACTAGTCTCAAATGTTTTTTGTAACTACTCAAACTCATGCCCCTTAGGTCTGCCTTTAGTCACAAATATCAAACAAGCTCTAGCCTTTTCACAGTCAGTCAAAATTTTTTCTCAAACTTACAACTGTTATATATGTTACACTTCAGGTCTACTTCTTTGTCATGTCCAATTTGCAATATGTTTTTGACTTATAAAATTAAACAATACATAATCCAAAAGAAAAAAATTATTTCATACCTCAAAATATTAATACTAGAAATCCTCCTTACTCAATGTTATGTCTTGAAACTTTGTTGTTAGCCTTGTCTTCCAAAGTTCCCTTCAGTTTCCCTTTGATTGTACTCAAAGAATGTAATTTTTCCTCCCTTAAACTTACTTCCAATGCAGCTCGAACAAGCTCAAACCAAGATGATCAACTTCAAGATGTGATTTTGAACAACTTTAGGAATTTCCTATAGGAAGGTCAAGTTTATCTCAAAAAGAGGCCTCAAATAAACACAACATTGTCTCAGGTGGAACCATAGGTTTTGCTTCAGAAATTTCAAATTTTATGCCTTAGATTGTCTTGAACTCAAACTCAAACTTCTCCCTCCAGGATGCCTCAAGATCACATGTTTGGATTGGCCTAAGGAGGGCTCAAAATTTTTGGTAACAGGTCTCTATCCTACGATGTCCACAGAGCTTGTGTTCCTCTATCATGTAGTCTCCACAAAGCTTGGGTCTAGCCTCAAACTACCTCAGATATGTCCATCAAATAATTTGGATCTTGCCTCAAAAGTAAGAAAAACATGTGACCAAAAATCATAAAGATACCTTAGATTTATACCTATTTCCTTGCCTCGGACTTAGACTTGTTGTACCAAAAATTCACTATAGAAGAATGATTTACAACACCTTTGGTTTTCAACCACCAAAAGGGCGAATTTGTTTAATCATTAATTTGTCTAGTAACCCTTACTATATATATATATATATATATATATATATATATATATATATATATATATATATATATATAATATATATATATATATATATATATATATATATATATATATATAATGTTGGGTTGGTGTGCCACCACCCTCGTCAACCCCCAAACCACATCACATATATTTAAATATGTGGTGGAGGGTGGTCAAACCCTACCACCACCAGAACAAACGACATCACTATCTATTGAATATATGTTATAAAAAAATGGTAAGTGGGCCACCTCTGGTGGACCTTCCTAACCCATATATAATACCATCTATATGGAACCGGTAGGGCTTGAACTTGCCTAGCCCGGTGGGCTGGCTTGCCTCCCAGGTGTTTCCACCAAATGATGAAAATACAATATATATGCCCCAATTAATATAACATAACTCTGCCAATAGTCAAGATTGCCAGCAGAGAGCTAACCGCAAACCAACATTCGATTAAAAAATAAAAAATGTGCATACCATTTGGGGGGCAGTGGATTTGGAACCACTAACCACCCCGCTCCAATTCAAAACTTTTTCCAATAGACTAAATGACCCTATGTTGTAAACTCCACCAAACATATTATATAAGAACCGAGTTTTCCATTTGACCAAGCCGATGGTGGAGGAGTGGAAGAACCTTGAGCGGCAAGGGCGATGGAACCATGAGTGAGGGAATATGCCAAGATGCTGAAAAGATTCCCTTAAAGGGCCAGAGGTGTCAGTGTGAGAATTTGACAAGTTTATAGTAATTTTTGCACATTTTCTCACCAAGAGTCAAACTGTGTGGTCTATTTCCCCATTCGAGCAACAAAAATTGAGATGCCTAACAACAAGAAATATTTGTAGAATCTTATGGAATACAAAAGATTCCATTGAAGGTTTATTTTAGACAAAGGTGGAACAATGCAACCTTTACAGTCATTTTTCACAGAATTTCACAGGGAGCACAGTGGTGTGCTTGGAATCTTCATCCGAGTAGTGGGTTTTTCAGCCATCTATAAGAAGGAATATTAGAGGGAATCTTCGAGATTCCTAAGGGTCTAGAATCTGATGGTGTTAGAACAGGGAAATTTTTATAGTCATTTGACACAATTTTCCCACAAATTCAATGATGTTGTCCATTTCGTCAGTTGAGATTTTCATTTTCTGTCCATCCCCAAAAGTAGAGGTGTATGATGAAATGATGTTATGCTTTTCTTTTGATTTGTTGAGATGATGTTTTGTTGTTGAGATCCCTGATTATCACGATGTTGAGGGATACTTGTACGCCACATCATGTGAGATCTTATTATCTTTTCATACTTAAGGAGGTAGCATTTGGGTGAGAGCCTATAGGGGGAACATCTCGTGGAGATACATGCCACTCTAGTTGAGGGAACTTATCCTTTTAATGACAAATAATGTACTATGTAATCATCATCATCTTGCAACATTTAATGAAGCGACCTCCCAAATCTTGAAATTAGGCCTGGAGACGTCACCCACAATGGATGAACTTTGTTATCAATGTGTTTGTGTCCTCTAGCTTTTTAATCTTCATTATGTTTCCTCTTCTTTTAGTATGCACATATTGCTTTTTTGTACTCTTTCATATGCAATTTTGCTAACATCATAGAAGTAAAAGATCTTGGTTAATTCCAGTAGCTGAAGCGATTTGGATCAAGTTTGGTATTAGAGCGGTCTTCTCACTGTTTTGAATTACGAGTATTAATGATTGAACATGCAACAAGAAGGGAAATGGAGAACAAAAAATATCTTTATGAGGACCTCCTCAGGATGGCATGTAGGGTGGACATAATGTATGCATATTATGAGGATAAAATGGCATGAGAGGAATAGGAGAAAGAAAAAGTAGAGCACGATTCTCCATCTCCATCTTCTAGTGATTATTCATCTTCTTCATCATCTTCTCATCATTTGGGTGAGGACATCAATAAAAGATGTCAAGTAGAGAATGTTGAATTGAGGATATTTCTACGAGAATAAAAAGAGGAGAAGCAAAGGTTGCAGCTTCATCTATGAGCCATGGAAGAGGCCTTCAAAAAGTTGAGGCACAACGAAGGTGTAGCAAAGTCATCATCACCTGCTTCAGAATCAACAATTAAGGTAAACAATGTTGTTCATTCTTCAATTTCATTTTCACATGACACTATTTCTGTTGGAAACATGGAGGTACCCATTTTAGGAACTGGCATGAAAATCCTTACTAAGATGGGATATAAAGGAGGAGGACTTGGTGTTGTTGTCCAAGGGATGACTCAACGATTAAAGGTTGTACAAAGACCTCATTTTGTAGGCTTGGGATAAATTGAAGGAGAGTTCTCAAAGGTATTTAAAGCTTCTGAGATATGGTCGAATCCATCAGAGAAAGAGGATGATTGGAACACATCACAATCCTCCCATGGTAGTGCACATTGTAGAGGAAGAGCTAAGGAAAGATCTCATCGCTAGGATTGCACCAGAGACAGTCAAGAGAGGTATAAAAAGTCTCAGTATTCTAAAGTTCATTTTGATTACAAGCATGTTAATGATGAACATAAATCATGGCATAGAAAACTATGTAGTTTTTGTGTTTTACATAACCATGTGGTTGTTGAGTGCTGGAAGAGGATGGCAGCAAGAAAGAGGATGAGGCGTGAAGGGCCTTCTCCACATCAGGGAAAGAAGAAGGTAAGGCAAGTTTGAAGGAAGAATACTTTTTGTAGTCATTGTTGTGTGATTTAATTGTCTATTAAATTCCTATTATTTAATTATCAACCTGGGGGTTTCATAAAACTTAGAAGCAAACCAAAATATATGGGACTTCAGATGCAACTTAATCAGCGTTAGAAGATAAGTTATGGAAATTGAAGGAAATGCAATTATAAACTAATTGTGAGTGCATATTACAAATATAAAATTTAGCTAAGTAATTTCTAATTCATTATGTAATAAGCAAGAGAAGTGGCTCCTAACTTAGGAGAACCAACTTTGTCCTTCTTCTATAATACTACTTCATGAACAGAAATAAAAACTACTAATGGACAATAGCTTAAGATGCATAAACAAATAATAGAAGAGGCTCCTAACTAAGGAGGTCTTTGATGTTCTTGATTACAAATTCATTCATAATTAATGCCATTGTTGGAAAACTAAAAATTCAGAAAATCACTTGAAATTAGAAAAAGAGAATGAATTTCAATTATTACTCATATCAAATGGAGGAAAGCCTAACTTAGACCCTTGTTTGTCCTTTCATATGCTGATAAGATTTAAGCTAAAATTCATTCCTTAATAATGAAAAATTTTCAAACATCTAAGTAATTAAATGAAAATAGAATCTATAATGAAATAAAATGTTTCCTTTATCCTTTTATAGTGAGCTCAATTCTCTTAAGAACAAAGAGACAAACTATTCCATAAATTCATATACTACATTAAGACAATTTATATCTAAAATTGTAGAAAGAAAACTTTATTCTATTCCATCATAAGTTAGGATACATGCTACAAGAGTCCTCCCTTTGGAATGGAGGAGGTACTCCTATTTATACACAAACATAAGCAACTAACTCATTAATGGAGATCCACTAATCCCTCCTAGATCCACAAATCCTTCATATTGTTACAACCAATCTGAGGCACATATTCCTTTATCCATGATTTTTCTCCATGAGATATGCTTGACCCCTATTCCAAATATCCTTCAAATCTTCAAGAGAATTCGAATTTGAGTCTTGGATGCCACATAAGAGTGTCTTGGAACCTTCCAAATCACCTACACATGTCACCAAATTCAAGCCACTTTTAGGTATAAGAAAATACATGTTATTTTTCTAACTTTTAATCATAAATTCACTTTAAATACATAAAATAAATAACTTTGGAAAATGAAAATATGAACCCATATGGTAATGGAAATATAGGGTTATGTAATAATGTGATGAAACAAGGTGACAAAATGAGGATAAAGGTGAAAATGGAGTGAAAGTGTATGTTAATTTGGCGGCCCAACATACCCCCCAACTTAAGTTATTGCATGTCTTCATGCAATATATTACATTGAATTGTATTGCTTTTATATGAACTTTCGTTGATGTTATTGTTTTTTTCAACTTCACATAATTATTTGATAATTTTGTTCCTTTTGCAAAGTGTCCTTTTGAAAAATATTTGATTGCAACATATTACTTTGCTTGGTTCTTGTGTGGCAACCAAATTTTATTAGTATTGGTTGTTGTGTAACTATACTTGTGTTATTTTTGTGTTGCATCAAAAGAATATGAAAACATTCAATCAACCATTCATTCTATCATCATCATTCGCAAAACATGTAATGTTTTGAATCGTAATGCAATAGTAGTTGTTTGGAAAAGTATGTTGGTTAGGATGATATGTGTATAAAGGACATATATGACATATGAAAGGTGATATATCGTGAAATGTGAATATGAGACATGAACATGAATTCCCCCTCCAGCTAGAGTTATGATAATGTGAAAAAGGAAGTGAGGAACTTTCCAGAGTTACAATTTTAAGTATTTTAAGGAATTGCCTTACTAAAAATTAGAAAACTACATACCTTCACTTACCCTCAATGTACATGAGTTTTGGATGTTGAAGAGTGTGGTTCCTGATGTTGTTGGATCATGGAGTATGTAAACAAATGAATTTGGATCTTCTTCTGTGTTCTCTTTGCTGATGAAAAGGTTTGAATCTTTATTGCTGCTATAACAAATTGATCTATGACAAACTGTTAAAATGATATAGTCTTCAATCGTTACAACACCCGATGGTACAATTCTAGTCATGCGAATAAATGTGTCGATGTCGAGCATGAAGATAAATCATCGAATTATCGATCATTAATGCATGTCATTAACCAATGCAATGAAACTCACCATTAACGTCAATGAGTGCTAAGGTACCTAAGTACATCTTGCAAAGGGTGAATAGATGAGCTGAGCCAATTTCAAGATCCAACAATCAAGGGACATTGTTGTATTGCCATGATTGTTGGTGAGAGAGCCTATCGTTAAGGCATAAAAGCCTCAAAGTACTACTAAGGACTCTATCCTTGAACCTAGATAATGTTTTGATGTCGGTAGGCCAAGACTTGTTAGAAGGAAGGCCTTAAGGAATCCTCCATCATCTAACTCGAGCATGAAACAATAATTTTAAAGGATTATGGATGAGAAATTTTTCAGTGGATAAAGGTTTATTTGGAAAAATGAAAATGAAATGGAATGAATTAACTTTGTAGAGGAGATGAATGTTTTTATTGATGGGTTATAGGTCAGTGAAAGTGAGGCAGGAAAATGACTGTGAAGGAAAATGAACAATGGATAAAGGTTTTATTTGAAAACATGAAAATGAAAATGGAATGAAAAATTTACTGACTGAAAAAATGAGAATGCAATGAAGACACTGGTATCTAAAATGCTTGCAATTGATGGATCTGATCTGACAACGTGTGCTCATGCATTGATGTTTCATCTTTATTGTTGCTTTGATCATTTTCTTATGAAATAAATGTGGTATTTGATAAAATTCTCAATGATGTGATGGATATGATGATATTCTTCCCCTTGGCTTACCCAAAATCATGTCCTCATGCTTGAAATGGGGTCTTTAAAAGATAATGTTTGCTTGTGGTCATTTGTTTATCTTCCTGGAACCTGCAAAAACTTAGTACTTTTTCTGCAATGAAATGTAAGTTTATCATAAGAGAGAGGCGATAAATATCTCTATTATGACATTTACAAAAAAAAAAGCTAAGAATTGGTACTAATAAAAAAAATTCATGAAATAAAAACCAAAATAATTTATACCCGTGTCAAAACCAGTGCCTTATTTTACCTGTTATATATTGTTAGCAATTTCTTAATTCTTTAACTATTTCAAATTCTGATGATATATTTCTCATTATGTATATCTCGTCAAGATCTTTCCAATGCCACTTGAATATTTGAAATCCGATGCCGTATGAGAAAGTTGTGCTTATTTGAAATTTGGGTGAAACAGTGAAGATTGTCATGAGGTTTCTCAGTTGCAGGATTGCGCCCTTCCTGCATCTAAAAATCTTGTCTATCATCTTTGGCTGATGTTGTTGGATTTTCTACCTATAAGACTCAAAGAAACATGATCATATAAAAATACTTTATGGAACGAAAACACATGTCTATAGGATTCAATCTTCCATCTACAGGATTCTCTTCAAGGCAATTTGTACAACAATAATCTTGTAGATGAAGCACCCTTATCGTTCTTCTTCTTGATCCATTTTCAATGTTGAAAAATGAGCTAGCAAATGAAGGGTGACTTTGTAATAGTGATGTTGCAGTCGATGACATGGAAAATGGATGATGTGACATGTTGACTGTTTGACTGATGATATGGCGATGAATGTGCAATATTGGCCAATGTTGTGTTGCCATGTGGTTGCAAAATTGTTGTTTAATTGATGTTATGCCAAAATTGTAGAATAATTAACAAATTCAAATCCTCACAAGATTTGAACTCATTACCTCCATTATGCAATTTGAATGACTTACCAATAGATCACAAGTCAAATTTATAAATTTAATGGAATTTTGGAAATTTTAATTATTCTAAAAATGAAAATTGAAACAACAACTTGACAAATGGCCAATCTAAATCCAAGATTTTTAGGAAAATATGATTCCAAAATATTTTCCAAATCATTTTTCATATATTTTGAATTCATCCTTTCCAATATTTCTAGGAAAATGGGATTCCAAAATATTTTCCAAATCATTTTTCATATGTTTTGAACTCATCCTTTTTGCCTAGAAAATGGAATTTTTAACCAATTTTTATTCTATAAAATCTTGGAAATGTTTA
>APFE030845943.1:38656-67200 GCA_000404065.3 Pinus taeda
AGCAAATAAGGCTCTAGAGAACCCTGAAAATCTCTCAAATGGTTACGAATTTTGAGGAAATATCTCACGCTAAACATAGTTCACCCCGTTCTAAGAAAAAACCCATGTTTAGATTTTTAAGATCCATTTTCATTTGGGCACAAAATGCATTTTAAAAATGAAGCTTTTAACCTCTGTGAATTTGGCCTCTGCTCAGATCACTGTCAAGTGAAATTCGTTTTTTTTTTTTTAACAAATCAGGAGAATGCACGACTATCTTTCATTTTTTTCAAAATCACACATAACATTTGCAGCAATTCGTTTCCTTGGCTTCCATGAATTTTTTTATTTGTTTACTTTATTTTCATTTTCGTTTTTGTATTTTTATTTATTTTATTATTTCTTTGTTTTTTTAATGTTGTTTTGGTTTTTTTTTTTTAATTTGTTTAAGTAAAAAAAAAATCTCTTTTGGTTTTTAAAGAAACAAATAATGAAAGAGAATTTATTTTTTTTAACAAAAGATATACTAACATAAAAATTCTTTTTCTGATCCTTCAGGTCACACACAGCGTAGGAGGAGAGCATACTCAAGTTTTCATTAGTTTATTCCTCTCTTAAAAATTTGGATGCAAAAAAAGAAAAGAATCGACCTATTCCCTAAAACTATCATTCTTCCACCTTTGCTTGTGCTCTTTGTTCACAATCATTTGTTTTATTGTAAATTTTCCCTGCTAAGGGTTAGTAAATGAGTGGTTCTTACTACACCACAAAATTGAAAATTTATCCTAAAAATTGCAAAAACTTGTTTTTTATTGAAAAATAAATCAAACATTCTCTTAAGTATAAGAGAATTTCCAATGCATCCATTTGTGCAACAAGATCATGAGTAGACTTATATCCAAGTTTGAAAAGTAAACCCTATTGATTTCTTGGACATGATCATGAAGACTGAGTAGTTGAAACCAAATTTGAATGTGATCTTTAGGTTTTTTTATTTTCTTCAACAGTCATAGCACGAAGCTCTTCAGATCTTGTTTTTGTAGTTGGATTTTTATTTTTATTTTTTTTGTTTTTTAATGAATGGGGGTTGTTGATTTTAATGTTATACATTTTCTATACGCAAATGCAAATAAACTTAAATGAAAAATGCCTAAATTCATCTAACCCCAAATGAAAATGACCTTAAAATAAAATGTTTCCTAAACAATCGTCCTAACTTAGTTACATCTAAGTTTTCTTCCTCGGCAACGGCGCCAAAATGTTGGGTGATTTAATTGTCTGCTAAATCACTATTATTTAATTATCAACTTGGGGTTTCGTAAAACTTAGAAGCAAACCAAAATATGTGGGACCTTAGATGCAACTATAATCAGCTTTAGAAGATAAGTTATGGAAACATAAGGGAATGCAATTATAAACTAATTAGAAGTGCATATTACAAATAAAAATTTAACTAAGTTCGTTCTAATTCATTATGTAATAAGCAGGAGAAGTGGCTCCTAACTTAGGAGAACCAAATTTGTCATTCTTCTAGAATACTACTTCATGAACAGAAATCAAAAACTACTAATGGACAATAGCTTAAGATGCATAAACAAATAATAGAAGAGGCTCCTAACTAAGGAGGTCTTTGATATTCTTCATTACAAATCCATTCATCATTAATGCCATTGTTGGAAAACTAGAAATTCAAAAATTCACTTGAAACTAGAAAAAGAGAATGAATTTCAATTATTACTCATATCAAATGGAAGAAAGCCTAACGTAGACCCTTGTTTGTCCTTTCATATGCTGATAAGATTTAAACTAAAATTATTTCATTTATAATGAAAAATATTCAAACATCTAAGTAATTAAATGAAAATAAAATCTATAATGAAATAAAATGTTTCATTGATCCTTTTAGAGTGATCTCAATTCTCTTAAGAACAAAGTGACAAACTATTCCATAAATTCATATACTACATTAAGACAATTTATATCTAAAATTGTAGAAAAAAAACTTTATTCTATTCCATCATAAGTTAGGATACATGCTCCAAGAGTCCTCCCTTTGGAATGGAGGAAGTACTCCTATTTATATAAAAACATAAGCAACTAACTCACTAATTGAGATCCACTAATCCCTCCTAGATCCACAAATCCTTCATATGGTTACAGCCAATATGAGACACATATTCCTTTATCCATGGTTTTTCTCCATGAGATATGCTTGACCCCTATCCCAAATCTCCTTCAAATCTTCAAGAGAATTCGAATTTGAGTCTTGGATGCCACATAAGAGTGTCTTGGAACCTTCCAAATCACCTACACATGTCACCAAACTCAAGCCACTTTTAGGTCTAAGCAAATACCTGTTATTTTTCTAACTTTTAATCATAAATTCACTTTAAATACATAAAATAAATAACTTTGGAAAATGAAAATATGAACCCATATGGTAATGGAAATATAGGGTTATGTAATGATAATGTGTTGAAATGAGGTGACAAAATGAGAATAAAGGTGAAAATGGAGTGAAAGTGTATGTTAATTTGGAGACCCAACAATCATTTCAACAAAGGTGGACATCAAAGAGCCATGTGTTGGAGGCTCCATCAAGAGTAGTGTTGCAAGGAAAAGGTGCCCATGGAGGAACCAGTTGAAAAGGTTGTTCGACGAGCGAATCCACCATAGGGATGACCCCTTCAATTTGATAAGTGAGAGATGTTTTTACTAGATATAGTATCTTTTCATGGCCACGTTTTTTAAATCATGTGTTGCAATAGGAATTTGAAAGTGATGATGTGTTTTCCATCACCTATTAAAGCATCGATGATATTTTTTGCTTTTGTGGATAACTGGGGTATTTGATTCTATTATTATGTAAAATTGACTGAAGAGTGTGTGTTATAAAATTTTGGAAAGTATGGGGATTCTTGGGTCATGATTGTTCGTGTAATTGAGCATGTAGTTTGAAAATATTGTACTACAAGTTTGTAGAGGATGCAGGTGTCAACTCATCACCTATGGCTCTAAAGAACAAGGGTGAACGAAAAGGAAGTGTGGCCTGTCAGGACACTTGTGGTGCAGACAATGTAAAACAATAGTTCCAAATTATGTTCCTTCTTTTGGAGGACAAAAACCTCCTTAGTGGGGAGGAATGATCCATGTAGCTTCAGACACACTGATAATTCAGCAGTGGCTATGGAATAGCTCAAAAATCAAAGTCCTCTGATTGAAGTGAAACTGGGACCAGATCGTATTTCTCATCGTCCTTATTCCAATGGTGTGAGAAAAAATCAAATCTGAGTTTGCATGCTCAAGCTATATATAGTCAAAGTTCTAGTAAAACTTAGCCAAGTGGAAGTGACTAACGAAGCAAAAATTTCACAGAGTCCAAGTGCACAGAATCCGACCACTAGAAAGGGAGAATTTGTTGAATCATTAATTTTTCTAGTAACCCTTATTTTTCGGTGCAACTTTTGTATCTATATTGTTATTAAAAATAAAAAAATAAAATATGATGTTGGGTTGGCTGGCTGCCAACCCCAAACCACATCACATATATTTAAATATGTGGCGGCAGGTGGTCAAACCCCACCAGCACCAGAACCAATGAAATCAATATATATTGAATATATATTATAACAAAACGGTAAGAGGGCCACATCTAGTGGACCCGCCGACCCATATATAATATCATATATATGAAATCGACGGGCTTGAACCCCCCAGTCTAGTGGGCCGGCTCACCTCCCAGGTGGTTCCACAAAATGTCGATAATACAATATACATGCCATGGTTAATATAACATAACTTTGCCAACTATCAAGACTACTAGTGGAGCACTAACCACCAACCAATGGCTAGTTAAAAAATAAATAATGCTCATACCATTTGGGGGTTCGGTGGGGTTCAAACCCCTGACCACCCCGCTCCAGTTCAACACTTTTTCCAATAGGCCAAATGCCCCTATGTTGTAAACTTCGTCGAACATATTTTATAAGAACAGTGTTCTCTATTCGACCAAGCCTGTGGTGGAGGAGCGAAAGAACCCTAAGGGGTAGGCGTGATGGAACCACGAGCGGGGGAATATGCCAAGACACTGAAAAGGCTATTTTAGAGGGCCAGAGGTGCCAATGTCATAATTTGACAAGTTTATAGTCATTTTTGCACATTTTCTCGCAAGGTGTCCAACTGTGTGGTTTGTTTCCCCATTTGAGTAGCATAAATTCAAATGTCCAATGACAAGGAATATTTACAGAATCTTGTGGAATCTAAAAGATTCCCATGGAGGATGATTTTTGACAGAGGTGGAATGATGCCAACTTTATAGTCATTTTTCATAAAATATAGTAGGAAGCATAGAGGTGGGCTCAAAATCTTCATCTGAGAAGCAGATTTTTCAGCCATCTTCAAGAAGGAACCTTTAGGGGAATCTTTGAGATTCGCGAGGGTTTAGAATCTGATGGTGTCAGAAAGGGGAAAAGTTTATAATCCTTTGACACAATTTCACACCACGAATTCAATGGTGCAGTCCATTTCGTTAGTTGAGCTTTGAATTTTCCAGCCATATTTGAAAGTGAAGGTATATGATGCAATGATGATATGCTTTTATTTTGATTTGTTGAGATGATGTTTTGTTGCGAGATCCTTGATTACCATTATGTTGAGGGATACTTGTATGCCACATCATGTGAGATCTTATTATGTTGTCATGCTGAAGGAGGGCCCATTTGAGTGAGAGTTCCTATAGCGAGAATGTCTCACAAAGAGACATGCCACTCTGATTGAGGGAATTTATCCTTGTAATGAAAAAGAATGTACCATGTACTCATCATCATCTTGAAACATTTAATGAAGTGGCCTCCCCACTCTTGACACTGGGCTTGGAGACGTAACCCACACTAGGTGAACTATGTTAATGTGTTTGTGCTCTGATTTTCTAATCATCATTATGTTTCCTCTTCTGATCTAGGTGTATATTGGTGTCCACCCACCTATTCCACTTGGACCACCACCATTGTTTCTTTCAATTTCCTTAATTTTAGCACAATTTTAGTTTCCTTAATTGTAGTATATTTTACTATTTTTTGTAGTTTTTGGGTCCTGAACTTTCAGACCCGTTTTGAGGACCTAAATGACCTTTTTCTTGGAAAATGGGCAAATGAGTCTTCGACTCATGTTTGTAGTTAAAAGTTGTAGTCCTCAGATAGATATTTGTAACAAGGTATTGTGTGTGTCAAATGGAGATCACATGGCAAATTTATGACCCTGGGAATTTGATGTACCAATTTACCCAAACGGGGCCCATAGTTTTGGAGCTTCATCTCCTAGGGTTAGGTTTTTGGATGTTTAGGATTTTCCATTGTTTCTCAATAATAAATAGGCCTCTGATCCTGATTATAACATAGTTTAGAGGCATGTAGACAACACATCTATTCTCATTGATAAGCTACCATTGCCTGAGCTAGGTTGTTTCCATTCTGTATGTAATATATTTCAATTCTTTGATATTAATGAAATGAAGTTTATCTATGTTTATGTTTATATCTGTATTTTGTTGCGTTCCTACATAAGTCTGAATGTTATCAAAGTGACCCACTCTTTCTTTGTTTTTCTTTGCATGTACCCAACGAGGTCAGGGTATAAAGAGTTAGGGATCGAACTATTTGAACCTTTACAAGACCATCCTTGCAGACCCCGACGACCTCCCATGACAAAAGGAAAAAAAGACGAGGGGGAAGGAGATCCTTTCAAAATATTGCTCGAGGAGGCCCTTGAGTGATGGAGGAACGTGATGATGGATAACTTTTCCCAGATCCTTCGACAACTACCCATAGGCGACAAATATTCATCCAGTAGCTACTCTGGAGGTACCATTCCTTTTAAGGTACAAGTTAATTTTGATATTCCCATATTTGAAGGCCAGATAGATGTAGACGCTATAGATAGATGGTTAAATCTATTGGAAGGATATTTTTCGATTTGTGACTTTTCCAATTAGGAAACGATTACTTTTTCACTCCTCAAAGTTTCCCCCCATGTCAAGCACTGGTGTGAAACCTACTGTGAGAAAAAAGGACAAGAGGGAATCCTCATTGTTCTTAGTCGTGCCTAGTTGGAATTATTTCCAAGACACCATCAAGGAACAATGTTACCCTATTGGAAGCTATGGATATAAATACATAAAGTGGACCATTATGTGGCAGGGAAGGGACCAAGATGTACGGGAGTTCACAATTTTTTTTATGCCCTTCGCATGAAGCTAGGTATCAAGGATTCTGAGCGAAATTTTCTACTCAAGTATTGTGACTGTCTACATAAGTACATCTAGGATGAAATGGAGTTCCTCGACATCTCCTTGCTCGATTTTGCATATCAATATGTTGTCAAGATAAAAAAGAAGTTTAAACAAAAGAAGCGAGACTTTGGATCTGTGAATATGAAACAAGGGAAGGGCACCCCCAAACCGCAGAACAAATGAAAAATCCAAGGTGAGCAATCCAGGACAACCCATTGAAGCTGCAAGAAAAGAACAACACCATGAAGACAAAGAAAGACACTTGAAAGTGGTGTGAGTTCCATAATATCCCCACTCACAACACGAGTGAGTGTCAAGCCAAGTAGTCGTTGGTAGTCAAGTTGAAGGCTTACGAACTAGATGCATGTTCTGATTCTGAGTCAGAACCCGACAAGGGGAATATAAAGGGAAACAGATTATTGATACAGAGCCCAGTGCCATCATTTCCGCCACCAATATCTAGAATATTGAGACTAAAGATCTAGAGGAGGGGGGCACCTCTTCCACTCACAGGTGTGGGCGAAGGGTTCCCCACTGCAGTTCATTGTAAATAGTGAGAGACAAAAGAACCTAATTTCAACAGAGATCATGAAGTGGCTAAGCCTACCGAGCACACCACACCCGCAATTGTACACTATCAGGTGGCTTCACCAAAGACGAGATCTTCGTGTTAGCCAATAATGTTTCCTTTCCTATAGCATCAATCCCTTCATAGATAAGGTACCATGTGATGTTTCTCCTCTTGAATTTTGTGATGTATTATTAGGCCAAACATACTTGTGGAAACATCATTCTGTGTATGATTTTAGGCCTCACACTATTATTATTACTTTGGGAAATAAGTTGTACAGGATACTGGAGGTAGCAACACCTAGAGCCATCTCTTTGATCTTTGCAAAGCAATGTAGTAAAATAATTTCTCAAATGAGGAAATTTGACTTCCTCATGATTCACACTTAGCATAAGAATAAGATTATGACTACCTCCACAGCCTCCAGTCATGGCTCCACCACACAACAACAATAGATGGACAAGTTCACGAAGGAATACAGGGACATATTCACCTCACCCACAAGGGTACCCCTACATTTTCAAGTCAAACACTTCATCGACCTAAGCCCAAGTGTGCCTCTACCTAATGGACCAATCTACTAACACTCTATTATCAAGAATAACGAGATTAGAAGGAAGATTCAAGAGCTCTTGCAGAAAGGGCACATCAAGCCGATCTCATCACCCCGTGGAAGCCCAATCATGTTGGTACAGAAGAAGGATGGAAATTGGAGGCTATTTATTAAATATTAGGCATTGAATAAGATCATTGTCTACAAAAGGTATCCAATCCCACAGATTGGTGACCTTCTGGACCAACTCAAGGGTGAAAAATACTTCAACAATATTGACCTTAAGTCTGGTTATCAGCATATACCTATTGAACCCTCTGATGCATGAAAGATTGCCTTCAAATCTAAGGAGTGACTTTTTAAATGGTTGGTCATGCCTTTCAGGTTGATGAATGCCAACATAACCTTCATGTGGATGATGGAAAACATCTTGTGGCCCTTCACTAACCTGTTCATAGTATTGTACCTAAATGACATCTTGGTCTTTAGCTGAAGCTAGGAAGAGCACATACAACATATCCAATAGGTCCTCCAAACCCTCTGACAACACAAATTATGTGCCAATTTAGAGAAATGCACTTTTGGTATGACCAAGATTCAATATTTGGGGTACATGTGGACCCAACCAAGATACAAGTTATTCGAGATTGGTCATCCCCAACCACTCTAAGAGAGCTCGCAGCTTCTTGGGTCTTGTGAATTTATATCATAGGTTCATGTTGGGATTCTTTTATATCACTTGGCCTTTGAGCCAAGTAACCGAGGATGGAGCAAAAGTAAAGTTATTTTGGTGTGAATCCCAACAGAAGGCATTTGTTGAGTTGAAGCATTGCCTCTACATTGAACCAGTGCTCACATTTTGAGACCTACAACAACCATTTGAAATTGAGACAAATGCCTTCGTTTATGCTATTGGTGCAATTCTTACCTAGTAGGGGCATCCAGTGGCATATCACAGTGAGACACTTTCAGATATAATCTAAAAGTATCCCAATTATGATAAAGAGATGTATTCCATTATGCAGACTTGCCGACAAAGGAAGCATTACATTTTGGTGAAGGAAATGGTCATCCACACAGTCCACCAACCCCTGTAGTTCATACAGACGCAAGGAAATTTGCAGAATGTTTTCCATTAGAAATGGTCCACATATCTACAATAGTTCCATTTGAACCTCAAGTACAAGAAAGGAAGCACCAATAATGCCTCGGACTGTCTTATAGGACCACTGGTTATGGCGTTGACGACTATGCTCGACTCATAGGGGCATGAGACTTTGGGATGGTTGCATCATTACAAGAGCGATCCAAAATTTGACAACACTTAGCAGATGCTACTGGATGGTAAGCAAGCTCCAATTTTTCACCTCTAGGGCACATTGTTATTCCATTTGGGACACCTATGTGTTCCTTCAAGCAAGTATTCCAAGATGATTTTGGAGGTGCACTATAGTTAGGTCGTTGGAAATTTTGAAGTAAAGAAAATAGTGGCGGTGCTGTAGAAGTACTTTTATTGGCTGAACCTTTGATAGGATGTCAAGAAGAACATCAGATCCTCCACTACCCACACCATTTCCAAACCGATGATTAAGAGGCAAGGCCTATATACTCCTCTGCCTACTCCGAGTCAACCTTGGGAATCTATCTCCATGGATTACATGCCGGACCTTCCTTCTACTAAGCATGGTAATGATTATGTTTTTGTGGTCGTCGAAAGATTCTCTAAGATGGCCATTTTGGGAGGCTTGCAAAAAGAGTATCACTACAGAAGCCACTACTAAGCTCTTCTTTGAATGAGTGTGGGTACACTTTGGAATCCCACAATCCATTATCTCATATTGGGACATAAGGTTTTTGAGTAAATTTTGGTCGAGCCTTTGGTCAATCTTGGATGTCAAGCTCACTAAGTCCATGGCCTTCCACCCCCAAAATAATGGCCAAACAAAGGTCATCAACAAGATGATCGTGTGCATTCTATGCATGTACAACTTGAAGCATCCTCACACATGGGATAAAAGTGTCCCCTATGTCCAACAAAACTACAACATAGCTCTCCATGGCTTAACTAGCCACAAACACTTTCAGGTGGTGTTGGGATTATGTCTCATTGATGTGTCATACCATTTGCAGCTACTCAAGTAGATTCGACTCATGTCTAGTCCGAAGCTGATAGGGCTAACAACCTCATTAAGCGCATTCAACACATCCTCTAATAGGTCCATGACATATTGGACAAAGCCAATGCCAAGTACAAGCAACATCATGATCAACATTGGGTGCCACACAACTTCAAGTAGGGTGAAAATGTTTGGTTACATTTGCAGAAGGAGCGCCTCATTGGGCCCAACTGCAAGTATCGCCTGCTCCGCTGTGGGTCATACATCATCACCAAAATTGTAGAGACATTTATTTTGAGCTTAGAATTCCACCTTTCCTTGTCCTGCACTTAGTGTTTAGTCTGTACCACCTTCGACCATAATTTCCACCATTACTGGACACATCAGACATTGTAGAATAGCTCACACTAACCGAGCTAAACCCAAACTACATGGAATAGGACACAATTGATCAGGTCATGGACATGTAGACCAAGAACACTTGCCAACAGAATATCCAACTATATCAGGTTGTCAAAGTTGGCCAACTCTTGCTCTAAGGCAAGTGGCTCACTAGCGACCAAGTTCAACAAAAGTTTCCCCATCTCATGGAGGCACTCAAAGAAATGGGGACCATTACTTCCTAAGGGGAAAGGACTGATACAGGTGGATATTGGTGGCCACCCACCTATTCCACTTGGATTTCCCTCATTGTTTCCTTCAGTTTCCTTAATTATAGCACAATTTCAGTTTCCTTAATTGTAGCACAATTTACTATTTTTTGTAGTTTTTCAAATCCTAAACTTCCAGATTCATTTTGAGACCCTAAACAATGTTTTTTTGGAAAATGATTAAATCATGATTCTTTGACTCATGTTTTTAATTGAAATTTTTAGTCCTCGGATAGATATTTCCAATGAGGTATTTCGTGTGTCAAATAGAGATCGTATGCCAAAGTTACAACCCGAGGAAGTTGATGCACCAATTTACCCAAAAGGGGCCCATAGTTTTGGCACTTAATCTCCTAGGGTTACGTTTTTGGATGTTTAGGGCTTTCCATTATTTCTCAATAATAAATAGGTCTTTGAGCCTCATTGTAACACAGTTCAGAGGCATGTAGCTGACACATCTCTTCTCAGATATAAGCTACCATCGCCCGAGCTAGTTTATTTCCATTCTATTTGTAAGCATATTTAAGTTCTTTGATATTAATGAAATGAAGTTTATTTTTTGCTGCATATCTGTGTTTATATTTATATCTGTATTTTGTTTCGTTCATGCATAAGTCTGGATCATCTTCTTTCAATATGCACATGTGGTTGTTTTATACTCTTTCATATGTAATTCTACTAACATCACAAAAGTAAAAGATCTTGTTTAATTATGGTAGATGAAGGGATCTGGATCACCCTTTGACATCAATGGAAAAGGGTGTCTTACTTTTGCAGGGAGGCTCCCCTTGAGAATATTTCTTCCTTGAAATGTATTCTTCTCCAAACATTAGTGATTTTTCTTTCTTTCCTAGTCTACGTAGGAGTGCACTTCATGTCACTTTTGCAGGCTCATGCAATAGGCCCAATTTTATGGCATTTAAATAAGTTAGTTGTTGTACCTAAATGATAGAGAAAATGTTGAGTACCTTTTTCTGTAGAACCCATCAGAGTTTCTGACTTATCTACTTGTGAACATGCTTCTAGGTTTTTGATGATATCCTTTCTAATTAACCTTGCTATGGGCTTTCCAATCCCTAGGATTATGTCCAAAATTTATATAGGAATAACAAAAACCAAGAAATTTCCTTTGGTAGCTTGGTGAGTTGGATTTCCATGATAGACTTCTGAAATTGTTTTGTCTTGGAGAAGGTCTAGTGTTCTTCTTCTCTTCTTGATATGATATCTTCTTGAGAATATTGGAAAATTCGTGCTTCTTATGGTTCTTGCTTGGCCTTTTGAAGACAAGGATTCCACTTTTTAAGTTTTTTTCAAAATTGTCCTTTGGGGAATTAGTGCTTACATTTTACTTACATGAAGGTCACATCTCCTTTGGGGACTTAGTGCTTACAATTTCTTTTCATGAAGGTTCACATATCCTTTGGGGACTTACTGCTTACATTTTCTTTTCATGAAGGTTCACATGGACTTGCTTTATTGTAGGTGACAATGTTATCTAGCCGTTGCAATATTTTCAAATTTTTATTGAGCTTGTTGACTTCAGCCCTTAATGATACAACGTATTCTTCACACTTCTCACAATCTTCTTCCTTCTTCTTTAGCTGGAATTTGGTCACTGCTTCAATTCCTCTTGCTTCATCAAGCAGGGTAGTTAAGAAGATAATTTATTCTTTAGGCCTTATCTCTTATTGATCAAATTATGCTTTTGGTTTATTCAAGTCTTTAAATTTTCTTTATGATTCCTTCTCAAAATCCCTTCTCTTTTAACTGCTTATTTTGCATTGGTTTATAAGTGATAATTTTATTCTATAGCATATATAATCTCTCCTTTAAAATCAACTAAGGCTTCCCCTTCATAGGATTATTTGTATGGACCTATCATACTCGATGAGCTTCCATGAAACATGAGGTATGGAAGAGATAAGAAGATTGGGTCAACCTAAACTTCTTCATCCTTAGTGTCTTTAGGATGCTTTGGAATCATAATAATAGAGGAGACTTCATTTTCCTTTTCCTTAGACCATTTAGAAGCTAGAATTTTTTCCTTTCTCATCTTGTTGTTGATATTTGCCTTCCACCTTTTAGACTATGATGAAGGAACTTACTTTGATACAAATTGTTGGAAATAATGAGAGGGGGATGAATCCTTATTTCATAAATTTGATCAATTAAGGATCACAGAGCATTAACCAATAACAACAAATCAAGAAATACATAAGAATTATATGAAAATTGTATTTATATTATAAGGGAAAATACAACTTCTGGTTTACTAGCTAAAACTATAAGGGCTACAACTACAAGATATTTACCAACCACCATTTGAAGGAGATATAATCCCTTGTTTATGAGCATCCATTATAAGGAGGTTACAATCTCTTGAAGGAAGCTACAACTTCCTTACCTAACACCACCCTGCTACCCTTAACAATAAAATAAAGAAAATTAATATTTGGCTCTCATACTAAGGAAAATGGCCCACTTAAAATAATTCTTAATTCTCTTCAATAAATCACTATCTACAATTTTGTATTACATTCATTCACAATTTTTCTATCACTGCAATTCTTTTTCTTAACCTACTTCCTCATGCACATACCAATGTGCCACTCGTCTGCCCTATGACCAGATTCTACTAATCTCAAAATTATTGTATAACTACTCAAGATCATGCCCCTTGGGTATGCCTTTAGTTACAAATATCAAATAATCTTAAACCTTTTCATAGTCAGTCAACAATCTTTGTCAAAATTGTCATTGATATCTTCCTTACACTTCATGTCTTCTTCTTTGTCATTTCCAATTTCCAATATGTCACTGACTTATAAAAATATTCAAGAATACATAATCACACAGAAGAATTTTATTTCATACCTCAAAACATTAGTACTAGAGTGCCTCCTTACTCATTGTTATGTCCTAAAACTTTGTTCTTGCCCTTGTCTTAAAAAATTCTTCTAAGTCGTCCTTTTGATTCCACTAAAAAAATGTGATTTGTCCTCCCTTAAACTTCCTTACAATGTAGCTTTAAAATTCTTAGAGTAGGCTCAAACTAGGTTGATCAACTTTAATATATGGCTTAGAACAAATTTGGGAATGCCATAGAAGGTTGAGACCAGTCTCAGAAAGAGGTCTTAGATAGACTGAAAATTTCCTCAAGAGGAGCCTTAGGTTTTTCTTTAGAAATTTCATATTGTATGCCCTATATTAGCTTGAACTCAAACTCATAATTCTGCCTCCAAGATACCTCGAGGTTACATATTTGGATTGGCCTCAGGAGGGCCCAAAATTTGGCCTAACAAGTCTTTGTACTACAACATCCATAGAGATCAAGTTCCTTTGTACCACAGCCTACATAGAGCTCAAGTCTAGCCTCATAATACCTTGAATTTGTCCAACAATTAATTTGAATCTTGCCTCAAAACTAAAATGAATAATGTGACCATAACTCATAAATATACCTTATATTCATACTTGCTTCCTTACCTCAAACTTAGTCTTGTTGCACCAAAAATTCACCATAGAAGAATGAGTTAGAAGAACCTATTATTTTTTGCCTCCTTATTTAGATATTCAATCAGCTCATCTCCTACACTGTTCCTTAGATGTCTATTAACATATGATCCTAATTGATGCTCCACAACTCCCACGACTTGAGGTTGTATATATGCATTTGGTATTAGGTAATATTAGGGTCAACTTGATCCATGAAAATACACAACCTTTTGTTGGAGCCGACTTGAGAAAATTGATTTTAATCTGACCTTGAAGATAATACTTTTAGCCTTTTAAAAATTAATTTTTGTATCTTTCAAAATACATGATTCAAGGCTAAGTTTGAAAATGGTTTTGAGCCAGTTTAATATACAATGCTAGACCTTCTTTTAGGACAAAAATGAACTGTTAAGGTCATAATACTTTAGGTAATATGTGTTGGTGCTAAACCCATCCTTGGGGCATCAAAATTCATATATCAAAACCTCTCCAATGAATAGGACCCTAGGGCACGCCACCTATCAAATGAAATGGCATGACAAGGGATACAATTATAGAAGGCTCTTACACCCAATTTCACTAATTTGTGCATGAAAATCACTAAAAGAATGATGGCCCATTCATTGTTTTACATCAATGAAAATTTGTTTCAACAATATCCCCCTTTATCATTGATACCAACACTCATGCTCCCCCTGTCTCAATGGTTCACTTCCTTTGTCTCCATGTTGCACTTCCTTTTCTCTCCCCATTTGACATCAATGGCAAAGGGTGTATTGCTATTGCATCTCTACTCCCCCTAATGATATTTATTCTTCGACATGTTTTCCTCTACAAATCTTAGTGGGTTTTCTTTCTTGCCTAATCTTCTTAAGATTCTACTTCATGTTACTTTCCTAGTCTCAGGAAATATGCCCAAGGTTATGACATTTAAATAATTTTGTGTTGTACCTGAATGATGGAGAAAATGTTGTGTACATTTTGTTGGAGAATCCATGCTTGTCTACTTGTGAATATGCTTCTAGGTTTTTGATGATATCCTTTGTATTTATCCCTACTATGAGATTTGCAAGCCCTATCCTGATGCCCAAAATTTGTATGAGAATAACAACAAACAAGAAATGCACTTTGGTACCTTAGTGAGTTGGATTGCCACGATAGTCTTCTAAAATCATTTTTCCTTGGAGTAATTACAGTCTTTTGCTACTGTTCTTGATAATTTATATTCTTGAGAACATTGGAAACTTCATGCTTCTTATGGTTCTCGCTTGGCATTTTAAAGACAAAGATTTTGTGTTTAAGTTTTTCTTGAAATTTCTCCTTTAGAGACTTGGTGTTTTCATTTCATTTCCATGGAGGTTCACATGGACTTGATTTATCGCAATTGACGCTATTATCTAGCCCTTGCAAGCTTTCCAACTTTTTATTGAGCTTTTTGTAATCAACCCTAATGATACAACTACTTCTTCTTCATGATTCTTTCAATCTTCTTCCTTCTTCTTTAGCTGGAATTTGGTAAATTATTCAATTATTCTTACTTCTTCAAGTAGGATATTCAAGGAGATAATTTCTTCTTTCAAAATTCTCTCTTGTTGATCAAATTCTTTTAAGACACCTTGTCAAAATACCTTCTCTTTTATCTACTTCTTTTATGCTCGTTTGCAAGTGCTCAATTTCTTCTAGAGTAGATATAAGCTCTCTTTTAAAATCAGCTATGGCTTCCCCTTCATAGGCTTCCTCGTATGGATCTATCATACTTGATGAGATTTCATCAAATGAGAGGTTTATACGAGATAATGTGACCAGGTCAACCTAAACTTCTTCATCTTTAGTGTCTTTAGAAAGTTATGGACTCATAACAACATAGGATACTTCCTTTTCCTTTTCCTTGGAGCGTTTGGAAGTTAGCCTTCTTTCCTTTCCCGTCTTGTTCTCAAGATCTACCTTTCATCTTTTAAATTGTGATGAAGAAACCGACTTTGATACCAATTGTTGGAAATACTAGGGGGTGAATCAATATTTCATACATTTCAACAATTAAAGATAAAAGAGAATTAACTAATAACATCACATCAAGAAATAAACAAGAATTATATTAACAATTTATTTATAGTAAAAGGGAAGCTACAAATTTCAGTTTACCAACTAGAACTAGAAGGGACACAACCCCAAGATATTTACCAACCACTACTGGAAGGAGCTACAAGCCCTGGTTTACCAACATCCACTAGAAAGAGGTGACAACCTCTTAAAGGAAGCTATAAATTCCTTCCCTAGCACCACCCTACCACCCTATACAATAAAATATAGAAAATTAATCTTTGGCTCACGTACCATGGATAATGGCCCACTTTCAGCAATGCTCAATCCTCTTCAACAAGTCATTATTTTCAATTTTTACTTGCATTCATTCACAATTATGTTATCATTGCAACTCTTGTTCTCAACTTGCTTCCTCAAGCATAAAACAATGTGCCACTGACATTCCTTATGACCAACCTCTACTAGTCTCAAACTGTTTCTAGAACTACTCAAGCTCATGCCCCTTAGGTATGCCTTTAGTCATGAATATAAAATAAGCTTCAACCTTTTCACAGCCAACCAACAATCTTTGTCAAACTTGTCACTACTATCTCTGTGACACTTTAGGTCTACTTCTTAGTCATGTCCAATTTGTAATATGTCTCTAAATTATAAATATCTTAAAGAATACATAATCCAAAAGAAAAATATTATTTCATACCAAAAACATCAATACTAGAGTGCCTCCTTACTCACTATTATGTCCTTAAAATTTGTTCTTAGCCGTGTCTTCAAAATTGGCCTTAAGATGCCCTTTGTTTCTACTCAAAGAATATGATTTGTTCTCCCTTACACTTCCTTCCAATGTAACTTGAAGTGGCTCAGAAAAGGATCAAAGTAGGCTTATCATATTAATGATGTGGCTTAGAATGGATTCAAGAATGTCAGCAAAGAAGGCCAATATCAGTCTTAGAAAGAGGCCTTAAATAGACTGAAAATTATTACAGGTGGAGCCTAAGGTTCTACTTCAGAAATTTTGGATTTTGTGTCTCATATTTGCTCGAAATCAAACTCAAACTTAGGAATCTAGGATGCCTTAAGTTTACATGTTTATATTGGTCTCAAGGGGGCCCAAAATTCATCCTAACATGTCTCTGTCCTACAACCTCCATAGAGCTCAGGTCTAGACTCAGACTACCTCAGATCTGTCCAACAACTAATCCAGATATTGCCTCAGTAATCAAATGAAGAATGTGACTAGAAATCAGAAAGATACCATAGTTTCAAACCTGCTTCCTTGCCTCAAACATAGTCTTTTTGCACCAAAAATTCACCACAGAAGAATGAGTTAGAACACCTTTGATTTTTGGCTTCATTTTTTAGATATTCCATCAACTCACAACCTTCATTGTTCCTCAAATGTTTATTTACATATGCTCCCAATTGATGCTCCACAATTCCCATGACATGAGGTTTTATATATGCATTTGGTGTGAGGTAATATTAACGCTGACTTGATCCATGAAAAGACACAACCTTTCACTAGAGCCGCCTCGAGAACATTTTTATTAGGTTGACCTTGAAGAGAATACTTTTATCCTTTTAAAAAATATCTTTTGTTTCTTTCAAAATACATGACTCAAATTTGAATCTGACAATGGTTTTAGGTCAGTTTAATTTACAATGATAGTCCTCCTTCTAGGGAAACAATGAAGTGTTAGTTTCGTAAACTTTTCAGGAAAAGGTGTTGGTGCTAAACGCATCCTTGGGGAATCAAACTTCAAATATTAGTATATCTCCAATGAAGAGGACCCATAGGGCGTGCCACCTATCAAATCAAATGGTGTGACAAGGGCTACCAATTTACAAGGTCCTTCCATCCAAATTCAGTGAATTTGTGCATGAAAATCACCAAATAAATTCTGACCCATTCACCCTTTGACATTAGTGACAATTTCTTCCAACACTATTTGTGTATTGTTTTGTAGGCTAGAACCTTTCATGGTCTCATTTTATTGTAATTGTACCCTTCATCTATAAAATATATATATATATATGACACCTAGTCTTAGGATCATCAAATCTTTTATACATTATATCATTGAAAGGAGTTTCCCTATCAAAGTAGGACTCTAATTATTAGCTTCATATCATTGTGGAAGAAAAAGTTCATTATAATGAATTCCCCCCTTGAAATCCCCAAACTCAATCACACTGTACATGGTTGAAAAATCAATGAATTATTGCTTAGTACATGGGTCCAAGGAACTTCACTAGTCTCACATCAAACTACCTATTTCCTTATCATGATCTACCCTTTATTGTTGTGATCTTCTAGTTAATGTCTTATAATGATCCTCCATTCTTCTATCCTCCAACACATCAATGAAAATACAATCCGAACCCCAATTTTACACTAGGTCATCATGGATCATCATCTATACACACTTCCATACCTCCAAGAAAACACTAGCACTATCATCTCCAAGGTCATTAAACATAGCCATGGAAAAGGATTGCAACATCGCCCACTACCAAGTCACTTCTACCTTTTCCACCTTATGGATCTCCACATCCCTTCATTTTTTATTAGCCTCCAAGTTATTTCAGTGCCATCATACAAGAAATGATCTAGGGCTTTTCTTATGAGAGATTTATCCACTCATACATGGTTTTGAACATCATACCACTATTGTGAAAGAATTCAGGTTAACCCATGCTTCGATACCAAATGGAAGAAAAAAAAAATGTAGGAGAAGTGATAGTAACAATAGCATAGAAATATGTACACATAAATCACTTGTGATTTATCCTAGAAAACCCTTAAGGGAAAAACAAGCCAATAAATTTATTATTCCCTTACCAAACCTAGTGAAGTTGGCCAAGTGAACCTTCACTAATCACCTCTTAACATATTGCAACAGAGTATACTAAGCCATTAAAATGATTTATGGCATGTAATCCATAAGCGCAAACCACCATTATTGATCTAACAACTTTGAATATTTAATAAAAATCTATAAATATCAAATATTATAGCAATTTTTAGAGTTATATTGATTGTATAAAAAGAACAAAAATATATACCTTTAATTTCAATAATGAAAGAAACTATCAATGGAAAATTCTTATCCTAGAAAGTTTTGGAGGAAAAATCCTATTCATAAAATGAAAGAGAATAATTTGATTCCTTTGAAGAACTAGAATATTTACCTTAAAAACCTTTATGAACCCCAAACACCATGGACACCATTTTGAATGCCTCGATAGAGAATGATATATTTTCTTTCAAAGACATTGTGTTTTGCATTAAGTAACTCACTAATGGGAAAGGTAAGGATATTGAAGGATAATAAGCTAGAATATTTAAAATGGGAGGGCCTATCCTCATCCCTCACATACACAAGCTCTTCAATTTAGCACTAAAATAAGGTTTCCCTAAGCCTTGGAGATAGAACCTTATTGTGCCTATCTTTCAAAGTGGGGATAAAATCATCCCCTTTGATTAAAATACCATTAGGATTAGTCACAATTTTCTCAATCTATACAAACGTATTTTGGAAAATATGATTAACCTTTAGCTTGAAAGTCATGGTAAAAGAGCTAAATGTGAAGGTGGGTTTACAAGATATCATTTTATTCTAGACCATCTTGTTATTCTTATGATAATTGCGGAGGGATACCAAAATAATAAAAAATCCCTAATATTTTTTTGTTGAATTTTAAAAATCTTTTGATGCCTTTCTTAGTACAAAGTTATGGAAGAGGCTAGAAGAGATAACAGATCCTATAGAATTAAGGGTTGTTGTGACAAGGCTTTACGAGAATGTTATTACCAAGCTTAGGACAACTAAGGGTTGGTCAGAAGAAACTAAATGAAATATTGGAGTTATGCAAGGTGGTCCCATATCCCCTACCCTTTTTGGCATGCACATTGATAAGCTAGGAGAGTGTTTGGAAGATGTATGTTGTGTTGGCCCTACACTTGGTCGTATACTCATAACCGTTCTCCTTTATGTTGATCATATTGTTCTTTTGGCAAGAAGCCCTCTTAATATTGACAAGAAACTCAAAATCCTCCAATATTTCTGCTCCAAGTTGGCTATGATTGTTAATACTAACAAAACTAAAGTCATGATAATTAGATCCAAGAAGATCACCTACGATAAATTCATATATGACAACAACTACTTGGATGGATGCCTTCATGCAAATATCTAGGAATTGTCAAGTTGTAAGAAGGGCGTTTTTCAGCTCTAATTACCTCACATTAACTTGTCAATCCAGGAACGTTTTGTTATTTCAAAGAGTGTCTCAGTTTGAGGCTGTCATTTGTCATAGTAATGCTAGTAGTATAGTGCTCAAAATAAAAGAGTAAACGGATGCTTAAAACAAGATCTACTTACAGCAAAACACTTTAAGGCTGAAATCATGCATTCAGAAAACTAAGAAATTTATCAGTCAAGGGTCCAGTAACAGTAACTCATCCCTATGTAAATTGATGTAACTAAAGATAATCAAGGAACAGATCATCAATCTGGGGACTAGACAAAAAATGTCAATGCCCACTACAGTTTAGATCATTCTGAACATCAAAGCAATGATAACGCAAATAATCAGGAAATGGAACAACAACTAGGAAATTGGAACAACAACTAGGAAATGGAATAGCAACTACAAAATTTAACAGCAACTAATTCTTATAAACAACACCTTAATCTTTAGAGATAAGTGCAGCAATCGTATCCTACAGAAATCAGGTAGCAATCCTTACTCTAAGAGTAAATCAGACAGCACATGGAAATAGAATGACAACTGATTAGCAATGAAATATAGAATAGTACTCAGAGCCAAATGTAAGTGCATGATAAGCCAAGATAAATAACACACACGTCATGCCTTAATATTGAGAAAAGCAGTAATCTGATTTCGATGCCACAAATATCAATCTTAGTTATAAAGAATAATGATTGTAATTCGTAATGGAACAACAATGTCAGTTGAACAGCAATCACAATTAAATGTAAACCATAGATGAATACAACAATACCAACTTATGAATGTTAAAGCATGGTTACTTTGTAATTGAACAATGATAACATTCCATAAAGATCAGCAATATTATATTAATAACTAAAGGAACAACAATGCGTTACAGAGTTAGAATGAACAATACAACATTCTTGTAACAGAGAATGGTATTGCTCAGTTGAACATAAATTAAATATAACAGAACCGTGATGTAAAATGACAAAACATACCAGATTGCCAAACAAAGCTGATAATGAAAACCATGCACAAACGAAAGATAATAGTACAGGAACAAGTGTTCCACCAGGGCCGGGCCCTTAGCCTCCAAGGACACACCGCTTGAGATTATTCCAAGATCAAAAGTGAAACAGCAACCAGGTTTATATTAAAGCATTAAAATAGAGTTATAGTGGATTGCTTCTCAATGAGATTCAATGATCAAAGTCTCAAATACAGAGAAAAGTTACATAGAAAAATGACAGCAGATCCTTCCCCCAGGCTAGCGGTGCTACCCCTTTTTATAACATCTAAGGCGGAGATATCAATGATGCAAAAATAGTTAAAGCAGTGATCCCTCGGGATCAAAGGATCCTAAGGGATTCACCAAACTGTTAATTCCCAGCTATCCATTTTTTTTCTTGCACCGAGTTGATATCTCCTTTTCCTTTCCCTAGCTGATATGCTTTAATTTCGATCGCCTTGTTTGCATGTGGTTCCCCACCAAAGGGACAACAGTTAACTTGGCCCTGTCTTTTTCTTTGGAACAACAATCTTTCATTTTTCCCTTTTCCTACATAAGAAATGGCAATTATCAGTGTTTTCGTGTTGCATATAAATCCTACAGATTTTGTCATGATTTCTTATTATCTACCTAGTTCATGATGCAAAGGGGCTGTGAGTTTTAATGAAAATATGCCAAAATAATCAACAAAAGCATACCTTCTTTAGTACTCCACACACCCCCCTGCTTACCCTTTTTCATGCCCTCATGAAAACATTGTAGTTGACATGTAAGGCAGTGAAAGAGTAGGCTAGAGATGGGATCTCATGTGATGGTCTACAACCATGATGCCTAACTAGGTGTTCAAAAAGATGGCATGTCTGACCCTCAAGCATCTCATACAGGGCTTCGTATCCAGGTGCAAGGTGCCAAATAATCGGACTCCGGAACCTATATCCTAACCAAGATGGCCCTGCCCTCAAGATAAATTCACCATAGAGTTTCAAGCGATCGGCAACTAACTTAAAGTTCTCATAATTAAATGGTTCCCTGAGTTGGATATTCAGATTAGAAATCTAATATCGAAATTTAGCCACATCAAAGGAAAGGTCTTTAATAGTGAAAAAGTATTTTATCCCCTGTCGATTGATTATTGTATGAATGAGTCCTAATGCTTCAATCATGCCTGGAGTCCCCATGAGGTTCCTATGGTTCCTCCACAATTGCACTAGATTTCTAGGTTCAACTCTTATCCATAAGTCTAATCCGTTTTCTTGTCTTTGGAAGGCATTATAGGCTTTAAGCCATTTGATTTGATTAACTCTGAATGAAATAAATGCCTGTAGTTGGATATCCCCAACAAAAAGGCCAGGGTTCTGCTCTGTCTCTTGGTCTAACACAAGGTTATGTAGATAGAATTCACACAATAATCTTTGAACCTTTACTCTAGAGTGCTTACAACAATTTATAAAATCATCAATGGTATTGATTTGTATAGGGGCTCCTGCTCTGATAGCCTTTATTTTCAATTACAAATATCGTTCCATTAAAAACAAGTCATAATTCTTAGCAGGGTCTCTACATGCTAGGATGTCAGTGTACAAAGAGCATAAGGTATCCATCTGCTTGATAACTATATCTAACCTATGAGTTACCTTTGCAACTTCTTCTTCTTCTTTTCGCCGTCCTTCAAAGGCCTGGCTTTCGGATAGATTGACATTCCTTAGTTGTTGTTGTAATTCTTCATACTTTTGTCGAGAAACCGTTTGTTCTGTATGATTTTCTACTGGTTGTTGAGCTTGCATCAAACCCTTTTGTAGGGTTATTGTCCTCGGATCACTGTCCCACATGGTAGTGGTGAGAGAAAGGTTCGCTTGAATCTTCTTATTGCATCATCTCGTGTTTATGGTTTGCATTTCTCTAGAGGGTTATGCCTCTGTCTGCACTTCTTTGTCATAGGCCAATATATCATCTATTTGTACTTCAACATGGGTAATAGTTGAATGTTGTTCCTTTTGGTTTTGAACAGCAGACTGCTCCTCAACAGGGTTTTGAACAGTAGACTTCTCCTCAACAAGATTTGGAACAACAAACTAATCCTCAACAGGGTTTGGAACAACAAACTACTCCTCAACAGGGTTTGGAACAACAGACTACTCCTCAACAGGATTTGGAACAACAGACTGCTCCTCAATAGGGTTTTGAACAGCACGGTGGACTTGATTCCTCCAAACCTTTGTCTTGAGGGGTCTTGCCGGAGTGGTTGCATGTCTCACCCCCAAAGTCCTTTTTACCCTCTTTTTCATTTTCAAAACCCTGATTTGTTGTCGAAGTCGAGTTATCACGTTCAGTAATATTTGTTGTTCTTTCCGTAATCTTTTAATTTCTTCTATTTCCTTAGAAGGAACAGTTGTCTACTTACTCGGGCCTGGACTGTTATCTCGATCAATCCCCTAGTTTTCTTCTTGGGGTGCTCCTTCGTTGTTATGTTCGGGTTTCTTAAGAGTAACCAAAAGCAAAGGCACTCCCGAACCTATTCAAGTAACTCAGAAGAAAAGGAACATGGGCACCATTACTAAAGAAAAAGCTCCCACAAAAAAGTCTACAGCGATACCTTCTCAAAATCAGTCATCAACTTCAAATCCACCCTCAACATCTAAAACATCAGTAGTTACAAGCTCTATGGATTACAACATTATTGAAGACATGAAGAAAACAAAGGCAAATATCACTATGGTTGAACTTAGTAAACTCAAACATCAACAAAAAATTCTGCTTAAGGAGTTAGATGCAATACCTTCTTCTCCTCTTTTAAATGTTGTATTGTCCAAATTTGCCAATGAAATAGGTAAACCACCTCCTGGTAGAGTAGAAGCTACTGATGTTGTTCTAATCAAAGATATATCAAATTCCCATACTCCTCATTTTCTCTTAACCTATGAGATTTATAATAGAAATCTACAGAATTGCTTGATAGACTCAAGGGCTTCCTCGAATATAATGCTAGCTTCAGTTTGTTCTAAACTGAATATTGAACCCCAAAAGTCTGCAATTCATATTGTCTAGTTGGATAGAACTAAGGCCCAAGTATCAGGAGAAATCAACTCAGTTACCATTAGGTTATCAGCTGACTGGTCTGAGAAACTTCATGGTTACATTTCCACCGATTGGCCACACATGTGGCTGCCCTATAAAGGAAAGCCAAATCAGATAAAGATTGATCGAGAAAAGCATATGACTCATACTGTTACTGAGTTTGAGCAATAAAACCAGCCAATAGCATTTAACAACAACATTTTGGGTAACTATTCATCCGAATCATTTTTTGGTAATTTTACTGCTCAATCATCACCTGTCTCAGTTAATAGTTTCACATCTCAAATCAAAAAAAAATCCCAAACAGATACATCAAGGTGTGTTAAAATTGTTGAAGAAACTGTAAATAAAACTGTAGATAAACCTTTGTTTTGGTCATTATATTTCAATGGGTCTAAATCTAATGAAGGTGCAGGAGCAGAGTGTATTTTGGTTAGTCCTGAGGGAGAAAAGACCATGTTATCATGTATATTAGAATTTGAATGCATAAACAATGCTGCTGAATATGAAGCCTTGATTCAAGGACTTTATAAAGCAATCAGTCTTAAAGTTCAATATTTAAAAGTGTTTGGTGATTCTGAAATTATTATAAGACAAGTATGGAATACTATACATTGTCTTTCTAGTCACCTTAAACGTTATTAATCTTTGGTACAAGACCTTGTATTTCATTTTGTAGCATGTAATATTTCTCCCATCCCTAGATCCTAGAATGCAGCAACAAATTTACTGGCCAATGTTACTTCTAAGCTCCTTCCATTTGAATATTACAATCCCGATAGATTTTCAGTAGAATTAACTTTTAGGCCATCAAATCTCGACAATGTCACTAATTGGCATGTGTTCAATTATGATGATGACATTTTAAATTTCTTAACTTCTGATAGGTCCTATGATGATCAAATTGTTGATGAAAGTGAGCATGATCTTCAAATGAAAGAAAACCTTGAAGGAAACTCAATACCTAAACCAATAGTCAAACTTGAAGATCTTTATGACATCAAAGATAGGTTTAAATAGGTTACTAATTCAAAGCTCCAAAGTTCTACTTTTAGATTTGAATTAATGAACCTTGGTACTGAGGAGAATCCACAAAACATCAATTTGGGATTAGGAATTCAGAAGAAAGAATTGCATATCAGATTATTGCATGGACATAAAAATGTTTTCACTTGGAAATATGATGATTTGAAAACGTATGATACATCTATCATACAATATACAATCCCAATGATATCTGAAGAAAAACTAGTACAACAGAAATTAAGGAAGATTCATCCTAACTTAGAGAGTCAAATAAAGGCTGAATTAAACAAATTCTTGAAAGCTAAGATAATTTTTCCTATTATACATGCAAATTGGGTGTCCAACATGGTCCCAGTAAGAAAGAAAATTAGTGACATTAGAATTTATATTGATTTCAGAAATCTTAATAAAGCAAGTCAAAAGGATAACTTCCCTTTACTTACCATGGAGCAAACTCCCCATTCAGTAGCTAGTTCTGAATTAATGTCCTTCTTGGATGGTTTTTCAGGGTATAACCAAATTTTGGTCCACCCTAATGACAGACTTAAGACTACCTTCAGAACCAAGTGGGGAACTTATGCCTATCAAAAAATGTCTTTCAGATTAATCAATGTTGGAGCTACATTTCAAAGAGCAATGGACATCACATTCAAAGGCCTGATCAATAAATCAGTAGTTTTCTATTTGGATGACATTACTATTTTCTTTAAGAAAAGATCAAATCATTTACATGACTTGAAATGAATCTTTGAGCGCTGTAAAAGGTATGGCATTTCACTCAATCCTAAGAAGTCCTTTTTTGCTCTTGACCAACGTAAACTCTTGGGTTTCATCGTCTCAAAGGATGGTATTTATATTGATCCAGATAGAATCAAAGCGATTTATGAAATTCCATTTCCACGTAATAAAGAAATAATGCAATCATTTTTAGGCCAAATTAATCTTGTAAAAAGATTTGTCCTAGATATTTCATAGATTGTTTTACCATTACAAACTATGATTAAGAAAAACTCAATGTTTAAATGGGGACATATAGAGAAAGAAGCTTTTGATTCGATCAAGCAAGCAATCATAAATGCTCCTACATTAAACACCTCTTATTTTTCGAATCATTTCATTCTATATGCTCTCGCATCTGACTTATCTTACACAGCAGTGCTGACACAAATCAATGATCAAAACTTGGAAGCACCAATTTCATTTTATAGTTCAAACCTTCGAGGTGTTGAACTCAATTACTCCAAAGTTGAAAAGCAAGCCTTTGTTGTATATAAAGCCATTAAACACTTCAGGCCCTTTCTCTTAAAGGCTCATACAAAAGTTATAGTCCCTTTTTCAGCAGTAAGATAGTTACTAGTTCAAAGGGAATTGGGAGAAAAAAGAGAAAATTGGGTCACAGCATTACAAGAATATGACTTGGAAATTAGACCAACAAAGATTGTCAAAGGCCAAGGTTTTTGCAAGTTGTTAGCAGGAGCTTCTAATATTCAGGAACATGAAGTTACAAACTATATTGAAGAAATCAATGAGATAAGTACCATTAATCCTGAATCCCAATATGCAGATTTGATATTCTATTTTAAAAATGGTTATGCTCCTAATATTTCCTATAAAAATAAATGTTCCACAAGGCTAAAGGCAAAAAACTTCATAATTGATGATGATGTGTTGTTTAGACGGAATTATGATTGAATTTTGTGAATATGCTTAGAAAAACCTGAAGCGCAAAAGGTCTTGCAGGAACTACATGATGGTCCAGCAGGAGGACATTTTGGAGCTGATACAACAGCCCACAAAATAATTCATGTTGGGTATTACTAGCCCACCTTATTTAGAGATACTCATGAATATGTAAGGAAATGCCAAACATGTCAAACTACCAGTGGAAGACAAAGGAAGTCAACTTTTCCTTTGCAACCAGTCAACTTTGAACAACCCTTTGCATAATGGGGATTGGATATCATTGAAGAAATCACTCCACACTTATCCAAATAGTATAGGTATATCCTTGCAGCTACCGATTACTTTACTAAGTGGGTGGAAGCAATTCCTTTGAAGACAACAAACTCTGAGGCAATCATTGAATTTCTAGATCGGTTCATCCTTACCAGGTTTGGTGTCCCAAATGCTCTTATTTTTTATAATGCATCTCACTTCTCTGGTAATTCTATATTTCAATTTTCTATCAAAAGAGGATTCAAATTGAAATATTATGCAAATGACTACCCTCAAGGTAATGGTTTAGTAGAATCTACCAATAAAAATATTATCAAAATCATTAAGAGAACTATTGAGCATAATCATAAGAACTAGCATAAGTCTTTGATATTTGCATTATGGGCAGACTGTATAACACAGAAGGCCTCAATAGGCACTTCTCCATTTAATCTAGTGTATGGAAAGGAGGTTTTTATACCATCAAATTTAGTACTTCCATCACTAGCCTTAGTGTATTTTATTGAATAAAACCCCTCATCTTCTATTCAATTAAGACATGATCAGATCTTGAAACTAGAGGAAGAAAGGGAGAAATCCTGAATTACACATGCAAAGAATCAACAAATTATTAAGTCTTCTTTTGATACAACCTCAACCAGCTCAAAACATTTACAAATTGGTGATCTGGTTTTGAAATGGGACAAATCCCATGAGGATAAAGGAAAACACACTAAGTTTCAGAAAATGTAGCTTGGACCATTCCAAATTAGCGAGAAGACAGGCCCATCTACATTCATATTACAAGATCTATCAGGAAAGAGAGATTCTCTTCCTGTCAATGGCCTTATTTTGAAAAAATTCTTCAATTGAGGAGGTAACCCCTTCTCACTTTGTAAATATTCAATTTCCAGCTATATTTGTGTGAATAATTAGTTATTTTTGTTTATGAGAAATTTTTTAGTGTAAATCACATGATATTTCATTTGTCGATGTGTTTTGAACCAACCAGTGTGGTTCATCGTCAGGACAAGTTGAAGAAACAGATATAGTTTAGCATATTAATTAGTTAGAGCAGAGCATCCAACAACTATATTTCCTGACCAGATAACGACTATATTGTCTAATGGTAAATTTGACTGGGAAATGGTTAGATGACTTAGATTAGGGAGCTATATTTAATAAATAAGTTATTCAACGTAGTTAATTATTTTTATAAAAATAAAGTAAGGGGGATCATTTTATGAACTATGTTATAAATATATAGTAAAAGTAATAAATTATGGAATAAATAATAGTTATTATAAAAGTTATTTACCTATATAAATATTTAGAGGAATTATTAGCTTATAAAAATAAAATTTAAGGGGACCATTTTATTTCCCTATTAAATGGTCCCTTATTTTTATTTTTATAAACCAATGATTACTCTTAAAAATTTATATAGGTAATAATTTTATATAGCTTATTAATTTCCTAAGCTTATTTATTTTACTATTTTATAATATAGTTCATAAAATGGTCCCCTTACTTTTATATTTTATAATATATAACTAATTGAAT